>JAHQIV010000998.1:0-14482 GCA_030463285.1 Phytophthora europaea
CGAGACGAGCGACGTGAGCTGGTCGCGGTCGTGGTCGTGGTCGGGCGCCGCCTGGCCGCCATCGCCTTCACCTGCACAGAGTCACAGATCATCGTTCAGTACTCGTTCTTGATGGATCCACTACGCTACAGGCGTCCAACTCGTCGCACTCGCACTCATGGGCGTCGGTCGGCCTTGCACTTGAGCCAATTGCGCACTGAAGTTGAAGTAACGGTCGGCTGCTAGTTGGTGTGCGCCACATCACACCACCGAGATCCTTTCCTCTCGTCACTTACTTTCACTTTGGAAGAGCCTGAGAGAGAGAGAGGAGACGGAAAAATGCGCGCGAACGAGGACAAGATCGCGCAGCTGCTGGACAAGGTGCGCTGGCATTGTACGGGTTAGTTAGTACGGGGGGGGGGGGGGTGCTGACATCCTTCTCCTCTCCGCAGACCACAGACTTCGACAAGGATGAGCGCTACATGGCTACATCGGATCTCTGCGTCGAGCTCAACAAGGACGCGGAGCTGGGCGCGTACCTCGAGCCCAAGTGCGTCCTCTATAACGAGGGACATGAAAACAAGGACGAGATGGCTGACGCTTGTCTGTCTCTCTGTATTTCGTTGTGCAGAGTGTGCGCGGCGGTGCTGAAGCAGCTGGACGACAAGTCGAACGACGTGCAGTCCATCGCCGTCAAGTGTCTGGGCATCCTCGTGACCAAAGTGCAGGTCACGCAGGTGGCGGACATCTGCGCCAAGCTCTGCGACCTCATCCTCAACGGCAAGCCGGAGCTGCGCGACATCTATCAAGACCATCGTGGCCGACGTGTCGCAGCCCACGGGGGCGTCCATCGCCACCGGCGTCTGCACGCGGCTGCTGACGGGGCTGGGCAAGGACAAGGACGCTGCAGTGAAAGCCGAGACGCTCGACATCCTCACTGACCTGCTGCGTCGCTTCGGCTACGACGTCGCCACTGAGCACGCGACCATCATGGAGCTGCTGATGGTGCAGCTCACGGACGAGTCGCCGCTTGTGCGCAAACGTGCCACGGCTTGCGTCGGGTCGCTGGGCGTCATGGCTTCGGATGTGCTGGTGAGCCGCCTGGTGGAGCACCTGATCAAGGGCATCCAGGGGTCGACGGACTCGGCCAACGTGCGCACGCTTATCCAGACGATCGGCATGCTCTCGCGCACTGCTGGCCACCGTCTTGGACAGCACCTGAACGCGGTGATCCGCATCTTGGTGCAGTTTTGCGGAGATCCGGAGGACGAGTCGCTGCAAAACGAGGACTCGGACGAGCTGCGTGGGAACTGCTTCCAGGCGTTTGAAGCGTTTGTGATCCGCTGCCACAACGAGATCACACCGCACGTGGAAGCTATTCTGAAGCTGGTGATGCAGTTCATCTCTTACGACCCGAACTACAACTACGTTGACTCTGCCGACGAGGACGAAGACATGGAGGAAGAAGAGGAGGAGTACAGCGACGAAGAAGACGACTACAGTGATGACGACGACACCAGCTGGAAGGTCCGTCGCGCTAGTCTTCGCGTTTTGACCGCGATTATCACTACCAGACCGGAGCTTTTGGAGCAGCTCTACATTCACTGTGCCCAGCCTCTGATTTCGCGCTTCAAAGAGCGCGAGGAGAACGTTCGGATTGACGTGTTTGCGGTGTTTGCGGAGCTTCTTCGTGCGACGCGTAAGACCCTTCCGAGCTCAAACGGAACCAGTTCCTTCCACCCACCCACGTCGAACGGGTGCATTACTCAGCTGGAGCAGCGCTTAAATGCGATTGTAGTTGGAGCCAACAAGCAGTTCGGAACGAAGGCCTCAGTCCCGTCGCGCTGTGCTGTGGTCGCGATGCTAAGCGAGCTCGCAATGGTGGAGCATGGAAAGCTTGGGGACTACATCGGACGTTTGATGCCGAACATTCTCAATGCTGTGGAGGACAAGCATTCGGACCTGAAGCTGGATGCACTGCTCTTCCTTCGATTACTCATTGATACACACACAGTGGAGCCGTTCCGACCGCATGTTGAGTCCATTGTAAAGGTTGCCGTGCAGTGCGCAAAGGGAGATTGGTATAAGACAGTCGCAAAGGCACTGGGCTTGATCAAATCTCTTGTCCGTATAATCCGCACTGGTGACGGAGACTTGACGTACAAGCCGTACGCGGTACCCTTTTTCAAAGCCGTACTGCCTAGCTTGAAGGTTCATGACATAGATCAAGAGATCAAGGAAGCAGCCATTAGCAGCATTGGGGAAATCGTTGCTGTGCTTGGTGCGTAGCAGCCATGCTAGAGCACTACCATTTCTTTGTTGAGCTAACGTGCTGATATTGTGACTAGGTGACGAGCTTGGACCTCGTGTGGGTGAAGTTTACCCGCTGCTTATGGAACGTCTGAACAACGAAATCACGCGCGTTCAAAGTATCAAGGCTATCGGAGTCATTGCTCGCTCGAAGCTTAGCCTGGATATGTCGCCTATTCTCGTGGAGTGCACCCAGACTCTAGCTCAACTACTGCGTCAGCAGTCTCGCACATTGAAGCAAGCTACACTGGCTACCCTAAATGACCTGGTCGTTCACAAGGGTGCTAGTATGCCCGAGACTCTGCACTGCGAAGTAATGCTGGAAGCTTCGTTGCTTCTTGTGGATGCGGATCTTCAGTTGTGCCGCATGAGTATCACACTGGTGTCGAACTCACTTCATGTGTGCCCTCACGTTGCCACCACTGATGCTCTCTTGCAAAACGCTCAAGTGAAGGCTCTTGAACTGTGCCACAGCTCCATGCTTCAGGGCCCCACGCTGGATGCCCTGAAGGGCCTTTTCGCGCAGCTTACACAGTTGAGCTCCCCGGGCAGTAGCTTCGGTGAGCTGTTTAAGGCGCTGATGGCTACACCATCTGAAGAATCGAAGCACTCTGTGCTAAACATTGCTCGGTGCGTTGCTGGTACGTGTGTGGCTACGACCGAACAGAATCGCAAGGTGGCTTTTGCGAAGTTTGTTGGCGATATCACCCAAACGGAGTCCGAAAAGAATCGAGTATTGGCGCTTTACTGTTTGGGCGAGTTTGGCCGCAAGATTAAGCTTGCTGGGTACCCTGATGTGAAGGAAATCATTCTAAATTGCTTTAACAATGCGGGCGAAGAAGTGAAGGCAGCTGCCGCGTATTCTCTCGGCAGCATTTGCGTTGGGAACATGGAAGAATATCTGGATACCATCATGGTAAAGTTGGAGCAAGGAGAAAACTCCTATCTTCTGCTGACGTCGCTGCGCGAAGTCATCTCCGATCATGCAGCAAAACCCCACCACGGCTTCGCGATGTATGTAGACCGTGTACTTCCGGTTCTGCAGAAGATGAGCTCCCGCCAAGAGGAAGGGGTCCGTAACATGGTTGGTGAATGCATGGGAAAGCTTGCTGTGACGGACAGTGCCAAGATCATGCCCATTGTGACGGAGCTGTGTGGGTCTGCGGACGTGTGGTCGCGATGGACCGCCGTCACAAGCCTCAAGTACGCCATGACGACAACGGCCCAAGAGCCGGCTGTCACTGCGATCTTCGCTCACATTGATCCCTTCTTCGCTGCTCTTGAAGACGAAGACTTGCACGTTCGTAGGGCTGCCCTGCTGGTCCTCAATACGGCCGCTCACCACCACGCGCACTATCTGGTGCCGTATGTTCGTGAACGCATCTTCCCCGTGCTGCTGAAAGCAACCGAGATCAAGTTGGAGCGCGTGGTGGACCTTGGTCCGTTCAAGCACAAGGTGGACGATGGCCTCCCTCTTCGTAAGGCTGCGTACTCGTGCGTGGATACCCTGATTCAGGTGCTGCCGCAGCAGTTGGATATCACCTTGTTCTTCGACCAGCTTAAACGAGGCTTGGGAGACCAGGACGACATCCAAATGCTCAGCCACCAAATCTTGATTAAGATTTGCTACGTTCAGCCTGGCAGTATCGTGGGCGCGTTGGATTCGTTGATAGATCCGCTAGAGAAGACGATCAACAAAAAGGTGAAGGAGGATCAGGTTGGCCCTGAAGTGGAGCGCGTGAAAGATCTCATTCGCAGTGCATTGCGTGCGCTCGATGCCATCAGCGCTGTGCGTGACGCGGACTCCCACCCGAGACTGAACACCGTCATGGAAAACGCAAAGAAGAACAACATGTTGGGTCCGCTGCTGGAAACCATTCGCACTGAGCGCACGAGTAACTGAAGAGACAAGGACTGAGCGCCTTGGGTGGAATAGTGCGTGAATTGACTCCAGCAATAACGTCCAAGCTAAGATGGTTTTTGCATGATTTGTTTTTTTGCTGTCGAGGGTTCTCATAGTTCGTCGTTTGGTGTTCTCATATCTTTGGATTTCGTTGAGTCCGTGATTTGAGTTTGTAGACGAGGATGCTGTCGCTTCTTGTGCGGATGTTTGCTATGCATGGAGTCTTTGTCAGGTCCGTTCGCGGTTTTCTTACGCTGACGCTTGTTTGTTCCCTTCTTGTGGCGCTTGTGACGTCCATGCTTCTTATTTTTACGTCCAGCTGAGATGGCCTTGCCATTCCACTCGTACTCTTGTACGTCGTGCTGGTCATCGAGAAATCGCATGACATCCTCGACGAAAAGTCCCTTCTGCAGCCCGACGAGCAACTTTGCATCGGCGACTTCGTAGATGTTGACATCGACCCCTCCATTCCACAGCATCTGCAGTACGAGCAACGCTAGGTCAGTACAGTAACCTTTACGTGGTGGTCAATCCTCGTGTCTTACCTCTTTCCATCGTGATGCAACGTCAGGGAGGGGTTCTCGGCGTCGACCGCCTTTTTCCTTCATCGTCACGAATATCATTTGGGGGCCAAGTGCCTTTGCTTCCTGCTCGTTCCTGGCACGGAGGTACCACGTAGTAAGCATTTTTGGCAGCAAGAACTTCACGCTTTGTTTTGCTCTGGTCAGTATGTCACTCACTTGTCCTGCAGCTGCCTGTAGTGCTCGTCCCCCTCCGTTCGCAGCTCCTCTTCAGCATCGCCAGCCTCCCACGCCTTATCCAGAGCGTCATAGTCGATTGTCTTCGCTCGGCCGCACTCAAGACAGGGAAAAACAGCGAGGAGAAGACACAGCAGTAACATGAGAGATCTCTGCATTCGCAACGGTATCAACCGACGTCGAGGTGGATATGACTCTTCGGCAAGATTTTCCAGGAGGCTGATCACTTGGCTGGAGTAACGTCCCAGGCTGCTATTTCCGGTTCATGACGTGTGTGAAGGTGTTGAGGCCAAAATGGAGCACGCTCCATGGCGCCACTACCCATCGTTGGACGTCGTGGACATCAGGACCACACCACCGAGGATCGAGTTGAAGTGATTGAAATGAGCTGCAGCCTCGGAGACCAGCTTCATCAGCATGGCCAGGAACGCTCTCCGTTGAGCAACCCACCAGCAATTGCGTCGGGTTCTGCCTCGGTCAAGTGCTGCACCCAAGCCTGTTTTCTTCGGGACGAGCAGAACGCTCGAGAGCTTCAGGTAATCGATTCGACTACAAACATTTGGAGATATTTGCCTTGACTAACTTAGTTTGCAACCGCAGAAACTTCGCGACTCGTACGTAGCGTTAAAACTCGAGACCGACAAGGAAATCGCATTTCTCAAGCAGCAACTTGCCTCGGCGCGGTCATCGGGACGACCACATCTCACGGCGAATGACACCACGCCTGGGTCTTCCTCGTCTTATCAAGTGTCGACTTCAACTTCATCGTCGACACACACCCTCGTCCCCACCGTGTATTCCATCACGGACAAGGGCGTCAAACCAACAGGGCGAATCGACCGCTTGGGAAGCATCAAGTCGGCGCAAGTGCTGGCATCTCTACGGACTTTGTCGGTACCGGCCACGGCAGGTGTTGGTGTTGCTCGACGCGTTCTTGCAGGTCTGGCGGATCCGATGGTGACAACTCAACCATATTTACGCTCTCTTCAGTTTGCTGCGGACCTTGTCGAGATGAGTGCTCAAGTTGGTACCTTGCTGGAGCGTGAGGCGCGTTGCCTGGACCTGCCTAGCCCCGTGTACGTCTTCGGCGACGTTCATGGCAACTGGACTGACTTGCGGTTCTTCGCGGAGCACATTTGGCATCTTGGGCTGGAGCTCACAGCCGGTAGTTTTCTGTTCCTCGGTGACTATGTCGATCGCGGGAGCGCGTCTCTAGAGTGCACAGCCTACCTTTTCGCGCACAAGCTTCTCCACCCTGGAAAAATCTTCTTGCTGCGAGGCAATCACGAAACACGTGCTGTAAATGGTCTCGAGGCGCACTACGGTTCAGGATGCTTGCTTGCGCAATGCAAGACCCGGTTTGGGGCTAGTGAGGGTGGCGTTGTCTGGCATCAGCTTAACAACGCATTCGACCGTCTGCCCGTCGCTGCGGTCATTGACAACGATGTTTTCTGCGTGCATGGTGGAATTCCGCGTCCGATCGAAGGAAGCGAAGACATACTCGAGACCATCGCCAAATTACCAAAGGCAGCATCGTTGGACACCTTGGACACTACGTACTACGCTGATAAACCGCAGCTCTCCATGATCGCAGACATGATTTGGGGTGACCCTGTTCGAAATGAAGGAGTGTTGGGTCGAAATGACTTGGTCAGCAACTGGAGGCTGGACTCGCGAGGATTCGGGAAGAGTCCACGCGGAGGCGTTGCGGTGCGCTTCGGAGCTCGAGCAATTGACGCGTTTCTCGGAAAGTATGGTTTCTCACGCATATTACGAGCTCACGAGGCCACTCGCGAGGGTTTGTCCTTTAGCAACTCAGCACGAGTGATCACTGTGTTCTCTACGTCAAAAGACCACGGTATGGGCGACGATGCAAGTTGCGGCTGTGTCCTCGTGGACAACCAGCACTTGCGCTTCTTCAATCGAGCAAGAAGTACAGGCAGGAACCACCGACAGCTGCAATTCAGACGGACCAGCGGCTCGTCCTGGATCAGCCGCCTATCAAGTGGACTCTCACCTAGCAACTTCGCTAGCGGCTCGGGGTCACAATATCGACAGCGCGGATGTCAGGACGGCGATGGCGATGATACGGACGACGAGAGCGAGGAATCCAGCCGCAGTAGTTCGTTGAGAATCAGCAACCTTGATCATGATGGACTCGCTACCCACGACTTCAACCAGAGCAGTGCCGAGGACAACAACCAAGCGGATGATGATTAGCTCACGTAAGCTTACAAAAACCCATACATACTGATGCCGTGCTTGGCCCGGGAAGCTCTGGATATTTGGTAACAGCGTCATATCATAATGCTTTACTAGTACTATGGTGTTCCCAGCCAGCAAATATCGATCACCGTCTAACACTGTACAGCGCGCCCGGAAATTATAGATGCGGTACCTGAAAATTGGTTTTCTAGAGACCATACATGTACCTAAGCGTCTCGAAATTGCCGTAAAGCAATAGAAAACGCATACAGCTAGCAGAAATGAGAAAGCTAGCGCTGTTCACGAGCAATCATAATAAAACAAGTTTTGAGTCGGGTCAAAATGATACTTACTTGAAGTAGCCGCACTATGAAGGCCTATATCCAAATTTCTCTAATAACCCGTCTTAGCTTCTTTCAGCAACCGTGTTGCTTCCAAGCTTTTCGGGATGCTTCGTACCAACTTCTGTTTGTTTACAAAGGTTTATCTTCTTCAATACCCTGTAGTCGGCTACTTTCTCACAACAACTTACAAAACATTCTGAAGCTTTGCATCACGGACGCGCCAGCGAGGCGTTTCTGCCACCTACCTACAAGCTGTACATCTCGATCTTCAGGAACAAGCCATGCCACCACCAAGGAAGACCGGCAGCGTGCACTTACCCAGAGAGATTTTGGCACCGATAGCGTAGTTGAGCAGCTGGCCGAAGCAGTTGGCCGAGTACATGTCGATCTCTACGTCCTCACCCATCACGTGAATGATAACCGGCACAATGCACGAGAACCAAATCGACGAGGTCATGCCCGTAGTCCGCCGGAGCGTCAATTCCCCGACCTCTTCGATTTGGTTCTACATGTAGCGCAATTTTATTTTTTAATAGAGCTTTTAAGTACCAAAACGAATTTGTGGCGGTCATCCATCATCCAGGGTCAGCATTCTGCACTAGGTCGCTTGAATGTTGTTCTGTTCTGCAGTAGGCCGACTGGGTCAACATTCACGTGAGGTCGTTTGAATGTCGTTCTAGGCCGACTGGGGCAACATTCACACTTTTGGGATAGAATGTGACAGTTTATTAGATTCTTTGTCATTTTAATATGATATTTGTATTTAAGAAAGTTTCAGGTAATTACACACCTGTCCAATTATATGCTTATACATGATCTTTGACGTCGATCGCCCCTAAAAACTCTGGATATAAATATGCAGAGAACAGAAACAGATGAAACATTTCATCAAGTGTGCCAACGTGTGATTTCTCAATCTAAGTTCTCGGTCGGCAGGGAATCAAATATGAACAGAACAGCGCGCCGCGGCGTTCGCCACTGCAGTTCTACATGTAGCATCTAATGAGCGATAAACTGTCGCGAGTACTTACTCGTCGGCCTTGGCAGGCTCCTTATCGGCCAACTTGAGCTGCTTACGCACACGCATCTTGAAGTCCGAGATTTCGCCCTGGTACACCTTGATGGACTGGTTCTCAACGAGCCAAATCTCCTTGGCGACCTGCGAGATCAATCGCATGTCGTGACTAACCAGCAGCATGCCACCCTTGAAGTTGTTAATGGCGCGAGCCAGCGCATCGATAGACTCCATATCCAAGTGGTTCGTAGGCTCATCAAGCAGCAGCATGTGAGCGTTCTGCTGGGCCATGTACGCGAACACCACACGACTCTTCTGTCCGTCGGACAGTTGGCCCATGATCTGTGTCTGCACATCACCGGTGATGCCGTATCGTCCCAGGTAGGTGCGGACCTCCTCGACAGACTTGGTCTGAAACAGCGAACGGAAGTACTCAAGCGGCGCCTTGGTCAGGTCCAGCACATCAACGAAGTGCTGGCTGAAGCGAGCGATACGCAGCTTGCTGTGCGGCCGAACATTACCCGCAACCGGAACCAGGTCTCCTGTGATCAGCTTCAGCAGCGTGGTCTTACCGGTACCGTTGGCGCCGACAAGAGCGACGCGTGAGTCCAAGTCCAGGCCCATCTCCACGCCAGAATACAGCAAGGGGCAGTTCGGGTAGCCAAACGACACGTTCTGGAACATGAGCACCGGAGGCGGCAGCGGCTCCGGGTTGGGGAACTTGAAGTCACCAGTGGCCTCCGACTCGACCTTCTCCGTGAGTCCGTCACGAACCATCTTCGCCAGCGTCTTCTCCTTACTCTGAGCCTGACGAGCCAGCTTGGCGGAACCATGACCGAAACGGGCAATGTACTCCTTCATGTGCTTGATCTGGTCCTGCTCCCAGTTGTAACGCTTCATCTGGTTCTCCTCCTTTTCAGCCTTGGTGCGCACGTACGTGTCGTAGTTACCATTGTAGTACTCAAGCTTCCTGTTGGTGAGGTCTATGATGTTCGTGCAGACCTCGTTCATGAACTCCTGCGAGTGCGAAATCATGAGCAGAATCTTCTTCCAGCGAGACAGGTAGTCCTCAAGCCAGACGACAGCCTCCATGTCCAAGTGGTTGGTGGGCTCATCGAGCAGCAGCAGGGTGGGCTGGATGAACAAAGCACGGGCCAGGGCGATACGCATACGCCAACCGCCGGAGAACTCCTTGGTCTTCTTCTCCATCATGGCGTCCGAAAACGTCAGACCGGACAGAATCTGACGGGCGCGGACCTCGGCCGTGGCCGCATCCATGTCGTCAAGACGCTCGTAAATGTCCGTGAGACGGTCCGAGATGGCCTCGCTGTCCTCCTCGCTGATGGACTCGTCGGTCATCTGCTCCGAGAGCTCGTCGGCCTCGGCCTGCAGCTTGTTGCGCTCCTTGTCGACGGACAGCACGGCCTCGAGCGCCGTCATTTCACTGGCCTCGATCTCGTGCTTGAGGTGGTAGATGTCGATGCTGTCCGGGATGGGGATGCCGCGTGCGCCCAGCACGTTCATGAACGTGGACTTGCCCGACCCGTTACGGCCGATGAGACCGTAGCGACGGCCGAAGTTGAGCGAGATGTCGCACTCTTCCATGAGCACTTTGCCGAAGTACGTGATGCTGAAGTTGAGCACGTTGATGTCCTTGAAGTTCTTGTGCACCGAGCGCACGTTGTGCGAGCAGGTGGCGATGATACCCTCCTCGGCGAGGCGGTCGGCCATCGACATGTTCTCGAGCGCCTCGGCCTTATCGGCCGCCTTCTTCTCCTCGGCGGCCTTCTTGCGCGACTCCTTCTTGCCCTTGCGCTCCTTCTTCACGCGCGGTTCCTTCTTCTCGCGGGCCATGGCTGTTACTTGCTTGCTGCTTGAGATCTGGGCGCCCGAAGAGCTGTTCACCAAAACCACCAATACCAAAGTGAGCCAAGCAAATGCGTGGCGCTGGGGATGATAAAACCTCGTCGAGAGTAAAACCTTGTGCCACTGTAAGAACAAATTCTCATGTGGCGACCAAACCTTTTGAAATAGTACTGAGTGTGGATTAGGAGAATGCATACCCTGTTCGAAGTCGTTATATACCTGTCCAACTTGATTCCGGGAAATGATTGGCTCTCTTGGCTTGTATCGACGCGACAGACGTGGTGTGTAGCCATCTCTCCCATTTGTCGATTGCTGGGGAAGCACATGGCACTTGGTGACTGCTGCGTCGTGCTGCATTATATTCTCGGTAAAGATCTCTTTGCTCAGCAAGACTGCTCGATGGTCAACTTGAATGCAGCGATTGCGGCGCTACGTCGAGTACGATGCCACAGGCAGCCCGAACTCGTCTGTGGCGCGAGCAGTCCGGCTGGAGTCTAATGAGCCCAAGGGCACGGCGGGCAGCTCGTGGTGCTGTGCTGGCGCGAGGTAGGACGGCGCCTGCTCTGCGTCTTCTCCCAGGGTCTCTTCCTCGGCCCACTCCTCCTCGAGTCCCTCCAGCTCTGCCTCCAACTCGTCTTCGTCGATCTCGTCGCCGATACTACAAGCAAAGATGCAAACTGCGGTCAAACGAGCTTTGACGATTGCAGCAGATTTGCGTTGCATGCATGCAATTTCTGTGAGCACGTACCCGTAAGAGCGACCCATGAGCTCCTGGATCTCGTTCATGTCCTCCATCAAGTCTGCCATGTCATCTTGCACGTCCTGCAGCACGCAATAGGCAAATAGGAGAATCCATCAATAACCTATTAACCAGGTCAGCGTCCTCTACGAATTTGCTGCTTCCTGGACCCACCTCCAACTCCGAAATGTCGATTTTCTGCGTCTCCGCCTTCAGCTGCACCGCTGCGCTCTTCATCGCAGCCACTGTGGTGATTGTGTCTCTTGATGTGTCGATCGCAAACGCCGCCTACGTTGTCCGAGCCCCGCAGCAGCCAACAGCAAATTATTAAAAAACGAGTACGAATATACCTGACGCTCCCTCAACTCTCAAAGCCCCACCTGCTCGATATTAAACGACTGCGCTTGCAGTTTGTCTCGCTGCGCTTCGAACATTTTCTTGCGCTTGAGCGTCTGCAGGGCTCGCTGCTTGATGGAGTTGACGGCGGGGCCTCTCGTCTTCTTCATCTGCTCTCGGTACTTGCGCAGCTCCTGGTCCAGCTTCTCGATCTGCGAGGGCGGCAGCCAGTTAGCGCCGATCGTGCCCCCAGGAAACTACAGCCCCCGACAACGCACCTTCATGTCCAGGTCCATGACCCGCGCGTCCACCTTGCCCCCGACATCGGAGATGTTGACGGGCGGCGCCTCAGGCTTCTTCTTGCCGAAAATGCGGTTCATCGGTTCCGGTTCCTGTTACGAAATGGTGGTGTAATCATTTCATCACACATGTACCCATAAGAAAAAAAAATCCACTTCTATTGACTGCGAGCAAACTATTGAAGCAAAATACGGCCCAAACGCGGTTTATATTGTGGATGATTGCGAAGATACTAACGCGGCCCGTGGCTGGCTCGAAGCATTTTGTAGATCCCTCCGTGTTTGGCTTTGCCGAACGTGCGTGGCGGGGAGACCTACGGTAGATGCGCGTTAGTACCGCCCTGAAGCGACCAGCACACGTATGACATGCGCACTCACTCACCTTGGACACAGAGAGCGCCCCAGTCATCTCTGAAGGGTACACAATATGGAGGCGGGGGTTGTTATGGCAGCGAACACTCTTTCTTCAGGGAAGCAACGGGCGGTACATACCTTCAGGGTTGTGCGCGTCTTCTACGAGAACGGGCTCCTGCTTCGCAGATTTATTCTTCAGTAGCAACGAGTAGATCCCGCCGTGTCTGGCCTTGCCTCGAACTTCTGGCAGCGCAGGGATCGAGGACCTCGTTATCCGAGACGCAACTCTATCTGGCGCGTAATTCCTGTGGCTACGTGGGTTTGGCGTGGCAGCTCTAGCTGCAACTGCAGATGCCGAGGCTCGACGTTCTGGTCGTTGGACGCTCTTGGATTGTGCAAAGCGACGAGTCGCTCCTGCTCTCGCCTGTGCATCGTCCAAAGTGGGAGAAGGTGGCTCAAGATCCCAGGCTAATGTGATCCCTGACCGAGTTTGCGAAGAAGGCGTGTCGGGCAGTGCCATGGGCGACGCCAAGCCGTAGTCATCGTCGGCTGATGACTGCCTGTGTGAAGGCGAGAACGATGGAACGAACGCTGTCGGCGACACGAGATTCAGTGGCAAGGGCTTCCTAGGAGCCTGCATCTCCTTCACCCGGCGTCGTGGGGAGTGTTCTGGTCGAATCGACGCTGTGCTTCGAACGGCATTTTGCTCCTCCTCCTCCTCGCTTTGCCACTGCTGGTTTTCGCCGTGAGGGCTCTGCATGGCCTGTATATAGTGCGCAACAGACAGGAGCAAACCTGAGTGAGTACTCTCGAGCGTTCAATGCACAAATAGTCCGCTCTCACCAGCAGCTCCAACGAGACGGAGTCGACGTCGGTCTCGTCCTCCCTTGCCGCGCATGCAGGCGCCTGGTTGCTCATAGGAGCAGCAACTGCAGTCACCGGCAGAACCAGGTCCAGCTCTAGATCCAGCAGCTCCTCGAGCGACGTCGGTCTGCGCGCATCTCGAGCCTCTGAAGCCTCGTCCCAGTCTGGCGAGTGCTGCTGCTGCAGGGGCAAGTGGACTTTGGACGGCCGGGCGCTGGGCCCCGGGGCGTGCGCGTCCTCTTGGTTGCCGTCGTGCTTCTCCAGCAGCCGTCGTCTCGGTGGAACAGCCTTGGTCATGGCTGCAGCTTCGTCACTGCACGCTCGAAGTTGAACTCGCTACGCGGTCGCGTCGTTTCATGCGCATTCGCGTGGCCACTTTTGCAATTTCCAATAGATTGGCAGTCGGGCAGTCGATCGCTCATTGCTGGCGACGATGGGGCTGCTGAGTATCCTCAAGAAGGTCAAGGAGAAGGAGAAGGAGATCCGCGTCCTCATGCTGTGCGTTCGGTGCTGTGGCCACGAAGGAGGAGAGCAACTGGCTGGAGCTGACGCGGTGTTTCTGTGTGGACAGAGGCCTGGACAATGCTGGCAAGACGACGATCCTCAAGAAGTTTATGGGCCAGGACATCACGGAGATCTCGCCGACGCTGGGCTTCGACATCCAGACGCTCGAGTACAAGGAGTGAGTGGGGGCCCTGTGCTTGTGGATCTCGGGTGGACACGAATCCTGACTGTTGTCGTGCTGTGTGTCGCCGGTAGCTTCAAGTTGAACGTCTGGGACGTCGGTGGCCAGCAGACAATTCGCTCGTACTGGAGGAACTACTTTGAACAGGTTGGAGGGCTTGGTACTGGTCGTGAGGACTGCGTGATGGTTGGAGCTGACACGATGTGGTGCGGCAGACGGACGGCCTTGTGTGGGTGGTGGACAGCGCCGATCGACGGCGACTGGAGGACTGCAAGCGTGAGCTCGCCAGTCTGCTGACGCAAGAGGTGTGTGGCTTTCTCCCCAGCTAGCTATTGCTGTGTAGTGTTACATGCTGCTGATTGCGTGCGTGTTTCGTGGTGGTGGCTCTGCTTCGCCAGAAACTGGCGGGTGCTACTCTGCTCATCTTCGCCAACAAGCAGGACTTGCCTGGTGCGCTCTCCTCCTCGGAGATTGCAGATGCGCTGGGGCTGCATGCCGCTCAATTTTCTTCTAGACACTGGAGCATCGTCTCCTGCAGCGCTGTCACGGGCGACGGCCTCGTAGACGGCATCGACTGGCTTGTGGCGGACATCGCCAGCCGCATCTTCCTGATGGAGTAGGTGCAGTACAGTATGCGACTTACAAGCGTCAATAGGAGACTTCATCGACTCAACTCAACTTGAAGTTACCTCTATCTTTAAATAATCCGATCTCCCAGGCAGCACCGTCGCCAGGCTTTTCAGTGTCGAAGTAGCCAAGCGTAGGTAAGTGAAAGAAACTATGGGGCCGTCCAACGGCCTGTCGGCTGCCGACTCGAAGGCGCTG
>JAHQIV010000999.1:0-14476 GCA_030463285.1 Phytophthora europaea
ACGGCCGTCGTGGAGGCCAGCGACTTCGCGGCCGGCACGTCGGGCCGCTCCACGAAGCTCATCCACGGCGGCATCCGCTACCTGGAGACGGCCTTCATGAAGATGGACTACGCGGCCTTCAAGCTGGTGAACGAGGCGCTGGAGGAGCGCTCGTTCTTCCTCTCGGCCGCGCCCTACATGAACCGGCCGCTGCCCATCATGATCCCCATCTACAAGTGGTGGGAGGTGCCGTACATGTGGGTGGGCGCCAAGGCCTACGACGTCGTGGCCGGCAGCAAGCGCTTCGTGCCCGGCAGCTACTACATCAACGCCGAGGAGGCCATGTTCCAGTTCCCCATGCTGCGCAAGGAGGGCCTCAAGGGCGCCATCGTCTACTACGACGGACAGATGAACGACACGCGCATGAACGTCTCCATCGCGCTCACGGCCACGCAGAACGGCGCCACGGTTGCTAACTACGTCAAGGTCGTGCACCTGCTCAAGGACGACGAGGGCAAGGTGCGCGGCGCCCACGTCAAGGACTCCATCACTGGCGAGGAGTGGGACGTCAAGGCCCACGCCGTCGTGAACGCCACGGGCCCCTTCACAGACGCGCTGCGTCAGATGGACGACCCCAAGAAGGAGAAGATCTGCGTCCCCGCTGCCGGCGTGCACACGGTGCTGCCCGACCACTTCAGCCCCAACCGCATGGGTCTGATCGTCCCCAAGACCAGCGACGGCCGCGTGCTCTTCTTCCTGCCGTGGGAGAACGGAACGCTGGCGGGCACAACCGACTCGCAGTCCGAGATCACGATGCTGCCGTCCCCAACGAAGGAGGAGGTGGACTTCATCATCGACGAGGCCAACCGCTACCTGGCCAAGGACGTCACGCGCAACGACATCAAGTCGGCCTGGTCGGGCATCCGCCCGCTCGTGAAGGACCCGCGTCACGCCGACGGCTCGACGGCCAAGATCTCACGCGAGCACGTCGTGGAGGTGTCCGACTCGAACATGGTGACGATTGCTGGCGGCAAGTGGACCACGTACCGTCGCATGGCGCAGGACGCGATCGACAAGCTCGTGGAGACTGTCCCAGAGATCAAGGCCAAGGCTTCGCCGTGCAAGACCAAGGATGTGGGCATCATCGGCGCTGACCGCATCGGCGAGGTGTGCAACAAGAAGTTCGACAAGATCACCGTGACCCTGCGTGAAAACTACAACCTGGACAAGGACGTTGCCGAGCACCTGATGCGCAACTACGGCACGCGCGCTCTGCAGGTCGCCGAGATCGAGCAGGACGGCTTCCTGGACCGCAAGCGCAGCGACCACCCGCGCCGCCTGCACCCCAAGTACCCATACCTCGAGGCTGAGGTCGTGTTCGCCGTCCGCCAGGAGTACGCCATGAAGGCGACGGACATCCTGGGCCGCCGCATGCGTCTGGCCTTCATTGACAGCGGCGTGGGCATGGAGCTGGCGCCGCGTGTGGTGCACATGATGGGCGAGCTACACGGCTGGTCGAAGACCCGCCGGGACCAGGAGCTGGCGGAGTGCAAGGAGTACCTGAAGACCATGAACAACTAAGTATTCTTCGTCGCAGCAGCAGAGGCCGTTGTTTCGGATACCGAGTTGGTCTGTTGTCGAACAGACTAAGCAGTTAGTACAAACCGAATATGGCGTAACTCGACGTGTAGATCATCTTCATTACCAATGTTCTATCGATTGACATCGAACCACGCACGAAGATCGCCAAAATGCTGCTTGGTGCCCGCTCTACTTAACTGAGTGAGGAGAAAACATGAAAGACGCTTGTTATAATACTGTATAACAAGCGTCTAAAAACAATATTATTATATATTAGTAATCAAAATGTAATAAATTAGAATATTCATTATCGTGAAATTTTTATTTTAACAGGGTTTTTTACTATAATAGTGCTTCTCACGGTTCGGAGCTACACTGATGAAGGTAAAACGAGCCAATCAGAGCGTACCTGCAGAATGCCTTCAGTGGACCGTTTTTATCGATTTTACCTACAGCGTCGGGTGATGCAGGTACTTGCTGATTGGCCAATTTGCACCTCCCGTTGGGACCTTCCATTTCGACACCGGAGCCGGGATATTTATCGTAGGGTACCACAACGAAGGAGACATTTATCATTAGGGACCACAAATATTTTGATTGGTCAAAATGCTTCCGTAAAAACAAAACGTGGCGTTACATGTATAAGTAGTAAAAATAGCGTAAAGCGTGACAGGAACGTTCCCGTTCACTAGAACAATGGGCGTACGGTACAATCCAAAAGGGCACCCGGACTCGCTGGAATCGTTGCGTCCGATCGCAGGCAGATTAATAGCTGCGATGGTATGTCAATGCCATGCAGATACCCCCCCCCCTCAGTTTCCATTCTGCTCTCCTCAAGTAACGAAGCACCAAGCAGCTCCGATGAAGAAAACCCCGGCTGTGCGAACGCTCAGGAAGAGGTACCAGATCTTCATTGAGGTATTCGCCGTGCTTGTTGTGGCAGCCGTCGTCGCCGTGTTTGTTGTGGCAGTCGTCATCGCCATCACCCTCGCGTTGACTCAGCAGCCGCGTGCAATAGGAGGGCCACTTCCTACGGTTGTGATCACAAACTTGGGCTTGACGGGCGGAGAGACGAATGACAGCGCGAAGGATGCGTGTGCTCAAAAGGGGTGGATCCCGACGGGCGTGCTATCTGGTAGCCCCATATCATATCTATGCGTGCTGCAGTCCTCCCGGAGAGTCACGTGGACGAGATTGCAGTCCTTCGCCGTCTTGTGGTGGTGTCTGAAGCAGATCGCTGTCCGTCGGCAATGCAAACATTTGTTAACCCCGCTCCTACTGTGCTCGCATGCTTGGAGTTCGGCATCGCGAGCGCGGCTCTTCAAGCGCAGGAATATGTCGTCGATATCATGACAACGACCGAAGCCTTCTACAACCACGACACGCCGGGTTGGTTAACGTGGCCGATCAATCTGAGGGCGAACCCAGAAGCTCCCAGCGTGTTCGTGAGCGTTCGCTACCCAATCGTCCCAATTGTGGCGCTACGAGTGCTAACGAATGTAGACTCGAACGATGTCTACTCTGCGTGCGAGGCGCTTGATTCAACGGGGGAGTGGGGGGCACCGGGGTTCGTGCTGAAATCCACGAACGCAACTACCGCCAGCTCAACGGTTGATGCCATCGTTTGTGTGAAAAAATCGGAAGCAGATGCCAACGTGACATCGGTGCTGGTCGATATCGCAGTGGTTTTGCCAACAGAAGCGTGTCCATGGGCTGTGAAGACCGCAAACAGTTCGGAAGTTGTCGTCGGCAACATTAAGTTATGTGCCGAGTGGGATCTTGTCGAGTTTGATAACAGCGACAATATGTCGATCTCGTTTGTGGTAGACCTATCCATATACCAAACCACGGAAGCTGAGGCGGTGGACACGAACATATCTTCGTTGATCCCGGGTGATTGGACGGTCATCGGAGACGGAAACAGCGGAACCCTGCACACCTTCTTTCTGGCCAGGAAGTTCGAGCCTATCACCTTAGCTATAGCGCTCAATGAGACGGTCGGCGGGCAAACTGGTCACGAAGCTGTGGCATCTTCGGTCGAGGCGAGCGCGGTACCAAGCACGAGCGACGAACTGTCTTTTTGAGTACTGCAAATTGCAGATATGCACCTTACGGGCAATCCAGACTACCCGTGCTCGTCTGGACCGGCGGGGTCTATTCGCGACAGCATTTTGGAGTCCGCTTGGGTTATCTCTCGCGAGTTGAAGAGAAGAGCTGGAATTTCATCAAGCGACAACAAGACCGAAGGCCCTCTCTATAACGAGTGCCGCGAAGCGGTTACGATTGCGTTTCTCGAGGAGCTCCTCGATATCGAAAAACCCGATTTTGTGGTTTTCTCCGGTGATAACGTGCACACGTTCGACACGACAAATGACACCCTTGCAATCAGTATTTTAACCGAGCGGGTGGAGAGCCGACGGATTCCGTGGACGGCAGTGTTCGGCAATTACGACATCGAAGGAGGTCTCTCACGAGAAGAGATGCTAGCATTGCTGGTAGAAGGTCAACAGTTTTCCCACATGAAGTTTGGCCCTCGCAATATCGGAGGTGTCGGGAACTATGAAGTCAACGTCGTCGCGCCAACCGATGGGCACTGGGGTGCTCGAGGTTCTACCGTGTTTCGTATGTATTTCCTCGACTCGCACGGAAGCGTGCGTGCACCCCTTGGCCCCCGGTGCGCGCTTGAGTAGATCAAGGAAACCCAAATCGAGTTTTACGGTCAGCTGGCCGCATCGCACGCAAACGACAGTGATAGTGTGCCGGCAGTGATGTTTTTCCACATTTCGATCCCCGAGTACGCGTTCGCCTCGCCATCCGCTCGCACGGGAATCAAGAATGAGGATACTGAAAGCTCCGAGGTAAACAGCGGTCTCTTTTCCGCCCTCGTCGAAATGGGGGATGTGAAGGCTACGTTTGTTGGCCACGAGCATCTGAATGAGTACTGTTACCTACGTCAAGGTGTTGAGCTGTGCCATGGTGGTGGTATTGGGTTCGGAAGGGCCTACGGATCCAGCGACTTCGAAAGGCGGGCCTGAGTACTCGAGTGGACGTACAGCTCTGACCAGACGCGCAAACTGCGCAGCTGGAAGCGGTACTTCCGGGAGCCCACACAGATTCACTCACTCGAAACTCTTTATAGTGGGTAGAATGGATAGGGTAGGGTGGCAGCCTCGATAGATTCCGCAGAACAGCATACATGTGATTAAGTGGTAGGTATGTGCAGGGCCTCCGAATATATTTATGGGAGGCACGATATCACAATAAATAATGCGATAGAGGGAATTTAGACCTAGAATTTTTTTATGCTAGGTCTAAATTGCTGTGCTCGCGATGAGCAAGGTCAACACCAACTCCAGTTCGAAGCACCACCGGTAGGGCGTGCAACCGAAGCAGATTAATGAGGTTCATGTACACACCGTGTCTACAGGAAAGGTAAGTGGACGGCGCATCCGTGACGGTCATAGCGAAACGTCGACGTCCGTTACCGGGAAATCAGCGCCTCATCCGTTGCTGCGTTGCCCCAGGTGAGACAACTGCGTGCTTCGAAGTATGACGGTGTCAAGAGCTTTGTCCAAATAAAAAGGTGATGACTTTTTCGCCGATGTGAGATTTTATATTTGGCTTACTGTTTTTTGTACTTGCAGCTTAGAAGTTGAAAAGATCTAAACTGTATTTTCCGACCCCTGGATTTGGGTCAAGCAAGTTGAAGTGGAATACATGGACTGGACGTGTGCAGCGATGCGAGTCCCACCTGCAACGGCTCACATATCAGTGGCAATCGTGCGTCGGAGAAGTCGGCGATGTTTTGTTTTTTGCGATGGCGTAGTCGCCCAAGCTCGAAGTGTTCACGCTGTCTCCGCACACAAAGTTGGAATGTGCAAGCTGGAATGTGCAATGGTCGTGTTCTCCTTTGGAGACGTATAATACATGACTGTAAAAAAGACAGTAAACAATCCGAGCGGGTCGGCTGCTTGGGTGGAGATCAACCTCATTGACGACCTGGACGAGGGTGGTGGTGGTGGTGGTGAACCGTTTGCCCAAGCAGTTCCCGGGTTCCTGCAGCTCCTGATCAGGCAGTCGCCGTGGTGCTCTGCTCTGCCTAGCCATAGGTGAAGCGCTATCACAGTGAGAGCACACGGTAGCGCTTCACCTATTCGCCAGGGGTATTTATTTACTTTATAATTTTCACTTTTAAGGGTGTCGCTCCAAATAGCCACTTTCTGTGTCTCGACTAAGCAGAACTTTGACTGAACTATAATTTAACGCACTTCTGGTCGGACCAAAAGTGTAAAGTGACTCGTTTGGTCCGAAGTGAGCACATCGTTGCGGAATCTGTGACAACCGAGCGCAGCGAGGTGCTCCCCCTCCGGCCCGGGGGAGGTAGAGGGGGGTTTAGGGTTTTGGACATTCTGGGTAAGGGGTTTAGGGATCAGGGAGCATTATTTTTAAATATATTATGGATGGTGTGCTGGTAGAATGGGGAATATGCTATCAAGTACTTGAAGTAAATGTAAAAAGGTAAGTCAGCTGGTCTGGGATTAAGCGGCCGAAGAAGCTTCAGGATTCGCCTTGGCGTGCAACCCCATCAACCCCGCGCCGATCCCGTAGAGAACAAAGGCAACAATGTAGAGATAGAACGAGGCGTCAAACGTGATGCCGTGGACTTGTCTCAACGGCTTCGACTGGGCAATCCAGAGCATGAACGCCAAGAAGTTCGGCAAGCACGCGAATGCGCTTAAAACTTCGCCGCCAACAACGAGGTATGACTTCTTGGGGCAGCAAGAAATGCCGCAGAGCAGGAATACGAAGGAGAAAAGCCCCACGACCCACCCCAAGATGCTGAACGCCAAGGTCACTTGGCCCATTCCATCGCGTTGGCAACAAACGCATACATCTCGGTGCTGTCGATTCCTGCAGCTATCCCCTCGATATGTGCGTAAACTGTCTCGGCCCACCAACTACCAAAGCCACTTGCAATCTTGTACCGACCGCAGACACTGGAGAGACCAGTCACTGCGGTGTATGCCTCGACTTGATTGCTGGGGGACTCCATGTTTTCGACGCGGTAGAAATTTTGCCTCTCAGCATAGAACGAATGGTAGGCCCATACACCAGCCTTGAAGTCCAAACTCGTTACCCACATTGGAAGAACAAAGCCAACAAGACTCAGCAGCATCGCGACGAACACCAAAATCATCGTTGAGAGCTCTGAATGGGAGAAAGTCATGGTGCTCCGAGTTGTGTGGCCCAGTCGGTCGAGAGTGTCTTTCATCGCGTTGACACTGGCGAAGTCCTGCTCAACTTGCTGATGCTGCTTTGGGCGTTTTTTTATCTAAATGAGCGCCTTGACTGTGTGTGCTCAATTGTGCAAGTCACTGAGCGACGCAGTAAGTGGTTATTTTACGGACGGCAGGGAGGAAAAATAGCTTTTGAGGAGTAGGAGGATGAAAACTAACCTCACAATTAGTTTACGACTCAATGAACTTGCTAGCGTCTGTGTGTGGGCGAAGCCGACGACGCATGCAGTTGTTGCATCCTTCTCACCTTTGCGTCTGGAGAAACAGGAGCGTCCTCCCGGGTGTTGTATGGGGCGACGAGATGCAGAAGCTCTCGAGCGAGTGTTGCGTTCTCGAGCTGCTTCTCCTCCGTCTTGGTGACGAACGTGAATGTCCCCGAGTCCAGTCGTCTGGAAGGAGACGCTGCTCTCGAACGAGTCGCTGCTGACGGATTCAACGGTGGTAGAATAACTCCGCGTTGATCTCTACTGCGTCGGTCTTCTTCGAGTCTGTCGCCGTCCTCGGTCCCATCGGCCAACGCGATGAGCATGTCGAGTCCGAATTGCACGAGCTGCTGACTGTTCCGCGGGTGCTTCATGACCACAGCCACCAGTGCAGCAAGCAGCGCCTCCACCACTTCTTCGCTCCGTCGATCCCGGTCATAGACACCTACCAGTTGCTGAACACCGCCCAACGCGCCGACAATGTCTTGGTTGCGTACGTTGCTCGCCACCGTATTCCGCAGTGCCCACAGGCAAGAAATCCGCACTCGCCGCTCGATTTCAGCGGCGGCAGCGGGAGAACTACCGGACGTGGCAGCGGGGAACAAAGGCGATGGTTTCGCGCAGATTTCCAGCAGCTTCTCGAGGCCGTGCTCGTTCCGGAGTCGGACTTGGGCGCTGGGTCGTTTCCAGACTTCGTCGGCGATGGCGTCGCTTATCATCGCCACAAGTGACGGGTTCGTTGCGTCCAACAGCAACGCGATGAGTTTCTTCATGTCCACGGACTCGAGGGACTGAGCGAAAGAAATTCCGTGGTCCTGCTTCAGCTGACGAAGGTCGGCCAGCAACTCCAGCGCCTCGAGAGCTGGCTCGCTGAGCTCCTTGTTCAGGTGACCGCTGAGGTTGACAAGCGTGTCGATGCCGTGCGGAATCTCGAGCATCCGCGTCTTGTTGGAGTCGTGGAGGCACATGTTGATGACACCGAAGAGACCGTGCTGCTGTGCACCAACACCACCCGCTCGGCCGCACAGTCGAATGAAAATGTGTAGCCCAGTCATCGAGATCGGTTTGAGCGTGCTTCCCTTAGCATTCCTCGCTTTGTTCGAGGTGTCAACGAGAATTGACGACCCCATACCCAAAGCGATGGAGTCGCTGTACGACAGTGAACACAAAGCCCGAGCAGAATTCTCCAACGTGGCGCCATCAGCTTCAAGAGCGTTGCGTGCAAGAAGCTGCATCCAGTCTCCGTGTGACGCGACTAGCTGGCGGTTGGCATCGTTGTAGAACAGCGAATTCGCCAAGATGCACAAACCGTGTTCACGAATTTGCCGCATGAGAAGTTCGTCTTGTTGTTCACGTTGTGTCTTGGCAGCGGGGTCCTCTGGTTGCATCTCATCGCCATGTTGATCTTCTTGGTGCTGTTGATTAGCTTCCTGTTGATTGAGCGAGAGCTGCGCAGTGTGGCTGGAGCCTAGAGTGCAGATCTGGTAGAGGTGATCGATGTAGCGCGCGACACGGTACTGGTTGTCACGATTCCACGTGAGGTTGGCCAAAGCCCACGTGGCTTGCGCTACCATCGGTAAGTCGTCTGTGCGAGCTGCAAGCAGGAAGAGCGCATCCATTCCGCTAGCTGCACCTATCGCAGATCGAATGGCATCATGCTGAGCAATGCTGCCCAGCACAACCGCCCCATGAAATGCCACGTTGCGGTTGCACGATGCACACATCAGTACAAACGTGGACACCCCAGCGTGCTTCGAAGGCAGTTGTGCAAGCTGATCGTCGTGGTGCTGCTTCTGGTTGTCGTGGTTGGGCTTCTTTTTGACAGGATCAACACCACTTGAATACCCGGGAAGCTCTGCTTGCTCCTCGAGAATGAAGTCTGCGATGTGATACGACCGGGTGTCGCTCTCGCTGTCCTCTTGATCTAACAGCGTGATCACGTTGGCAATTACTTGTGACGCGTATGTTTGAATGAGTTCATAGACTTCCAAGTCAATGGCATCATGAATCCTTGGTGAGTTACACAGTCTCGTGAGGATAGAGATGCCACGAGCTTCGACAATGGCCTGGCATGACAAGACGTGGTCGTGCGAGAGGTGAGAAAGTGTCTGCGTAGTTGCCAGTGTCAAGTCAACGTCCGCATCAAGCGCGTCGCTCGAGCTGAGAGCCCTATCACAGAGGCGAAGCAGCAGTGGAATGCCGCCTTGTGCGAACATGAGCTGCTGGTTGAACGAGTTTCGGTATGCCAGGTTGGCTAGCGCTTGGACTGCGTGACGTACAATGTGGGGATCCTCGTCACTGATCATGGCAGACTTGGGCTCCAGCAAGCTAATCAGCAGCGCGATGCTTCCATCCAGTCGCCCAATGATCGAGGTATTTCTCGAGCTTCGCACGATCAGAGCTAACGAATGCAAGGCATTGCGCTTGACCAGCTTGTCCGTCTCAGAAGATCTGCACAGATCCAGAATGGTCTGCAGCACGTTGGACGAGAGCCCCATGTACTGCTGGTTGGCCACGTTGGTATCGGGAAACGCCTTGTCATCGAACTGCTGCCACGTTTCGGTGAACAAGAGCTTCTTGGCCTTGTCCTTCCCTCCTTTGGAGCTCAAATCGTGGTCACTCTCGCCAGAAATGTCGTCTACGGGTGCGCTAGGATCAGCGAGCCAATTCATTTCGGTCGCTTGCTCCTCGGCGACAGCATCGAATGGCGTTTCCGACGCTGCCAATTTGTCCAGCACGACGGTGGACCGCGTCTTCATCCACTGGAACCACTTCTGCTTTGCCTTCCACCCCAGCGATCTAGCCGTGACATTGGCATTCCACGACAACTGCCCAAGAGCGCGAGCACATATTGCGCGTACAGATTGCTGACCTGAATGTCGTGCAAGTGCAGCAAGCACCTCGATGCCTGCATTTTCTCGAAGAGCGTCGTTAATCTCCGGTGTAGCTCCAGCCAGGATGGCGATTCCGTCAGCGAAGAACGCAAACAGCAAGTTAACGTCCGTGAGAATTGTCTGCGCTGTCACGCGGTGCCTCCAATTCAGCAGCCGCAGACCGCGCTGCAATTGCTTGTGTTGCTGCTGCTGCTTCGCCATATCCCTCTGCATGTTGATGAAATCCGTGTGGGCTTCCTTGGCCGAGATCTTCATGGACAGGTTCCACATCTCGATGTTGTTGATCTTTTTGATCTGCGCCGAGATGCGGAAGCGCATATCGTTCACCTCGGCTGCACGGCGTTTCTCGAGCGACTGGTACGCCTTCAGCAGCTCCTCGTTGGCAACTCGCTGTGCGTGCAGCTCTCTTTTGGCCGCTGTAAGCCAGTGCGTTTGTTTGTCTATCACGTCGTCAAGGCCCTGTAGTCGCATCTCGAGCTCCTCTCGAATTGCATCGTGCTCGCGGATTAGCTGCTCACGGTCTGAACGAAACTTGAGCTTCTCCTTCTCGAGGACCGTTTTGTGGTCCTCGGTCTCAGCGCGGAGAACTCTGATGACCTCCTGCGTCTGCAACCGGACCCTTTCACTAGCGGCTTGGTAGTCGCTCTGCAAGCGATGCATTTTCGCGTTCGAGTCTTCAATTTGCGCTTGCAAGGAAGCCTTGACTTTGGTCAGCAGCTTGATTTGGCGCTGCAGTGCTTGCTGCTGCTCTTCGTGTTGCGTCTGCAGCAGCGCCAGTGTGTCTTCCTGGCGCGATAGCTGCATACTCGTCATCCATTCATCCGACGTCGTGTCCTTGATGAAGGTAGTAGCAGCCAGAGCTCGCCATCGGTCTTCACGGTCGTAGCACATGAGCAAGAACCGTCTCACTTGCTGCAAGTATTGAAGCTTGGTCTCAAATACGCGGGCGTTCTCTTCGTATAGTTCTCTTGGCGAAGGTTCTGCGTCTTCACCGGCGTCTTCGTCTTCCACAGCGGTTCGAGTCTCAGCTTCAGCCGCTTCAGTCTTCTGAGGCTTCAGCTGCGTGCCATCTTCATTCTCGTGCTGCATGAGCAGGTAAAGCCGCTCGATGGTCTGACGACAGCTCTGTAGCTCGTCCACGAGCGTGAAGTTGAGATCCCAGAGCGCTTGCTTCTCCGCGAACAACTTCGTCTCCTCCTGCAGCTTTGCGTCAGTGTAGTCACATGCTCGCAGTTCTAGTGACACCAGAAGCGCCTTCGCCTCCTCTTCTTTCGTGTATCGTGCTTGCAATTCGGCCTCCTGCTTCTTGAGAGACTCGACCAGCTTTTGAGACTGCACCTCGAGTTCGACTCGCTCCAAAGGATGAATTGCTTGCAATGGCAGTGCGTAGGCATCTTCCAGTTGCTGCTGGAGCTCTTTCAGTCGGTCACGCATCTGAAACACAGACTCTTCTCGGGCTGCACGCTCCACTACAAACCGAGCTCGCACCACTTGGGTTTGAGCTTGAAGCTCCCACATCCTCGTGTTTGCAGCCTTCTCCAAGTCTTGCAACCGCTGGAAGAACGGAGCGTCTGCGTCTTCGTAAAGCGCCAAATCCACTGCTAGCTGCTTCTGCGACGTCGTCAACAGCGAGTGTCGGTCCGAGAGTTTGTTCAGTTTGGTGCATCGAGTCTTCTCGGCTTTCTCCCATTGTCGCCAGGCTAACTCAGCATCTGTGAATGCCTTGAGCTCCCGCAACTCCGATTCATCCATCGTCATGCGTGCATCATCGACGTGACCGGGAGGGGCTTCAATGAGAGCAGGAGATGTGGCACCAGCGCTTTCGTGTTCAGATGCAGCGCTAGCAGAACGACCCATTTCCCCGGCTGCTGATGCGGACCCCGCTACGTCTTCCGTTTTCTCGGCGTCTTCAGCTACTACAGTCGCCGATTCCGCTTTGGTTCCGTCTTCATTCTCTTCTTCTTCTTCTTCTTCTTCTTCTTCTTCTTTGTCTTCTCCGTCTTCTTCTTCCTCTTCTTCTTCTTCGTCGCTGGAGAGCGGTTCCACCGTCAAATATCTCCCGGCAGCTCGCTCCAGCTCTTCTTGAGTAGGTCGTGGTTGTTCCGGAGGTGGAGCGGCCTCTGCATCGAGCCGAGCAATTGAAGCTTCGATTGCGACTAATTCTTCCTCGACACTGCGTTGCTGGTCACGGATCTGCTCACACAGCTCTCGTAGTTCTGTAGCTTTAGACGCAGCTTCCTCGTGGCGCAGAGCACTCTTTTCCAGGAGATCAAACTCGAGTTTCTCTGCTTCCAGCACCCGCGACTCCACGTGCTTCGTATGCACGAACTCGGGCTCAAGTCGGTGGCGCTCGCGAACTCGTAGGTCCCTTGTCAGTGGAATAGACAGATACAAGCGATCAACTCGCTGCGCCACGGCAAAATCGCGCAGCTCTTGTTCAAACACTTGGTCGTCTGCAGCGAGGGTGAGGCCCTTCTTGGCCACCGAGTCACGGGCGAACACCGGCACGACGCTAGTTTTACCCGCGCTGGCTTGCTGGGCTTTGCGCTGCTCGGCTTCGGCTTTGGCTTTCGCTGCTGCCTGCTCTTCCTTCTCAGCAATTCGTCGCTTACGTTCAACAGCGATCACAGCGGCGTCTTCCTCCTTCAGTGTCTCCTGCTCCCGTTCAAAGAGCTCTCGACTAGCTGTCAGCACCTCCATCGCAAGGGATCTCTGCTTCGCGGCACTTTGCTGGACCTCGGTTTTCAACTGCTCACAGCGCTTCAACTCCTCTTCGAAGCGCTCACGAGCTGGCATGGGATCCACGGGGGCGTCGTCTCCCTCCTCTTCCTCGTCCTGCTCTTCATCTTCTTCTTCTTCCTCATCTTTTGCGTTCGTATCTCTTTTAGCTGCGTCTTCTTCTTCACTGTCCGTTCCTCCAGTGTCGTCTTCATCATCCAAGTTGCTCGGTCGTGGAGCTTGTCTTCGAGCGTCAGGGTAGAACTTCTCGAGCCCAAAACCCTCTTCCCAGTCCATAGTCGCCCTGTTCCAGCCGGAAGGGGCTTCAAACACCATAGCAACGGGAGCGTCCCATACACTGACGCCTGTGTGCGTGTTCGTGTAGTACGGCATCTGCCCGTCGCCGTCTTCCGGGTTTTCAGGTAGCACGAGCTTCCAGTGCGAAACCTCTTCAAGCTGTCGACGAACGCGCTCTCCCTCAACGCGCCGTGTCATCAACGCTTCTAGGCGTTTGCGCTGCTGATCGTCGCTCACGTCTTTCACGAACTCCACCGGTTCTGCTGCGCCTGCACCTTGACGAGCATCGATAGTCTTCCGGATCGGCGCCAGGAGAGTAGGGAGAGGCACATTGTCGGGCCAAAGTTCCGCTAGCCACTCCCTCTCATCGGCTCGCTCCTCCTGCTCACGCCACAGCTTCGTGGTGACCATCTCCACCTGCGTCTGCAATTCGTCACGTTCGAGTTTGCCCCGCGCCAACAACTGCTCGTGCTTTGCGGCACTCTCCAGACGCTGCTGGAGCGCGAGCTGCACCCGTTGCTCGCATTGAGATAGTCGGTCCCTTTGAGTCAGCAAGTGCGTCGTGAGCGTTTGCTGCACCACCGCGCACCCGTCGTCCAGCACGCGAGCGATTTCAGCTTCGAGAGCCGACATTTCGTGCTCGGGCTCCTCGTGTTCAGCTTCTGAGTCTCCAGTCTGTTGGTCTTCATCCCCCGAAGCCTCTGCGTCCTCTTCGACGCCGTCTTCATCGCCTTCACCTCCAGCGCCCAAGTCAATTTCGTAGGCTCCGTCGTCGTTGAGGTCATCGTCACCGGCCTCGCCATCGTCGTCTGGATCTGCTTGGTCGCCGGCTACTTCGTCGTCATCTGGAACCTCCTCGCCCTCTTCCAGCACCTCACCGGTGCCGTCGTCATTCGCTAGATCGTCCATTTACCCACCCAGAGCTTTCAAGTCACGACCTCTTTCTAAAGGGTCTCTCTCGACCGATGACAAGTCGGTGGCTCTTCATCGTCCATGAAAATATTGCGCATGGTCACGAGGTGAATCCACCTGACCCCTATACAAGTTCAAGACGTAGCCACGTAGCCACGCACCATCTCGTGCCAAATGGGACGGTGGCGACTAAATCGACTACCGGTAGGCACAAGAATAGCCGGTGATGGACTAGCGAACGACCAGAGGCTGGAGGATGAGGGAGGGCATCGTCCTCGTGTCGGTCGACCTCATGCCAAGCTCCCTCCTCCATTTGCAAGTTCTCATCATTACGCCCAGCTGAGCAGCCAGCACCAGCGCCATGAAGCTCCGTCAGTGCAGTGTGTTCGCCAGCCTGGCGCTGGCAGCTCTGCCCTCAACTACCGCTGCGTCAGCCATGACGGCTGTCGAAATCTTCGACGACGACGCGTGCTCTGGCGCCCCGCTCCAAGTCGTTTTCAGCGCCTCCGCCGACTGCAGGCGCCTGGCCGCCGACTCAAACTGCTCGCTCGAAGCCACGGACCTGGGGCTCTTCGCCTCGGGCAACTGCACCGAC
>JAHQIV010001000.1:0-14470 GCA_030463285.1 Phytophthora europaea
TGGCGGATCGAAGGCGTCGGGGGCCGCCGATCGTGTCGTGTGTCCCTCCGATCGCCGCCACATCCGGCGCGAGTGGGCGTGACGCCTCGGCCATCGAAGTCCCGCATGGCCTTGAAGTGAGCCGGAGCGCAGCTGGCCCATAGTGCGTCAATAGCGGCGACCGTGGCGCTGGATGAGGCGATCTCGGTGGGTCCCCACTTCGGATGGCGTGTTGGGGCCGCTCTAGCGCCAAGCAGACATCCGCGAGTCGAATTTGCACACGCTCACAGCGTGGGATCGAGGTAATCGACCGTGGCACTCGCGCGTGCTGGTTTGATGGCACTACCGAATTCCTCGACGGGTTTGCCATCCCCCATAGTAAAATAACAAGAAATCACCGTCCGTCATCACTGAAAAGGGCAGAAAAAGCACCTCAAAATGACATAAAACACACACATATGCTCATAAACTACACGTAAATTCATATAAAGTACTCAAACGCATATGCTTTGCAAAAACGCACCAGAACTGCAAGGTGTTTGTGGCTACAGATGTTTGCATAGAAAAGTACAAATACATTCGGTCAGATAAATTTTTGTAGCCATCTGGTAATTTACTTTGGGCTGTGCTCTCTATTGTACTGGCACGATGAAATGCATAACCAGATTTTTCTTTTGGTCATAAAATTAAAAGTACCCACCGCACGAAAATTCTAAGACCATACCCACAATCCTCTGTCTCTCTAGCACATAGATTCTCACGGAGCATCGCTTCACTTTCGCTTTTGCCTTCGCAATGAGGCACCTGACGGCCCACGAGAAGATGCTCATCGTGCATGCACACGAGTATTTTTTGGGCGAAGCTCATGAGGACTCGACCCCAAAAATCGAGCTGTACGTCAGCGTGTAGCCGACTGTCTAATGGTTTCAAAGGACATGGTGAAGCGCACGATGGCGCACTGGAACAAGCACCACGACTTGACTCTCACGGCGGGTGCCGAGCCCCGCGGGCGGCCTCCGAGGTCAGAGGCGGAGCACCTTCATGGTGTTTTATCGGACATAATAAATGACCGTAATTTATCCAGGAAGCCATCCACCTCGATATCTTGGTAGCCGAGGTAAAAAGTTTGACAGGTATTTCTATTCCTGCACGGACCTTGAGAAAGGACCTATATCCGTGGTCGTTCACGCAATCCTCGAGCCGACTCAGAAGGTAATGTTGCATATCGGAATGTGTACTTGCAAACAAAAGTTTCGAACTTAAATGCTCGTAGATATCCCAAGCTACCGGAAGTTTACCTGGATGAAAGTTAACGTAACGTTAACCATGTGGCTGGTTCGACGTGGCTGCTAAAGAATTCCCCGCGCTACACTGCTAGCGGCAAAGGACAGCGATACTGCATCGTCGGTGCTGGTGTCGTTTACGTAAAAAAAAAGGAAAGCTTGCTGCCGAGTGGATCCCTGATTCCATCGAGTACTGGCCGTCGCACTACAAGACCAGCGAGGACGACTACCATGGCAATTTCACTGGAAAACTTTTTAACCGTTGGTTTGAAAGCTTATGCGGCTTTCTGCAACTAGTGTACGGAGCTGCCGCATCCATATGGATGGGGCTTCGTACCACAAGATCCAGACCAACGCTCCGCCACCAAGCACTGCTCTGAAGGCCGACCTCATCGAGTGGCTCCGGGATCAAGGATACACCGCACCTGCACATTATACAAGGAAGCAGGTGCGAGTCGTCATTGCCCAGGTAATTAGGGATCTGTTTTCTTATTTATTGATATGTATTAATTAGCATTGTAGTGCAACGTTTAGGTCCGCCCAGCCCCTATTTACGAGGCAGTCATGAAAGCCCGTAGCTTTGGCCACGAAGTGCTCTACACGCCGCCGTATCATCCCGAACTTCAGCCAATCGAGATGATATGGGGGGCGTTAAAAAACCGGATTGCGTTAAACCCCGCGGGCTCCCTCGAGGACTTAGGCGAGAAGATTGGTGAGGGGCTTGCCGCAATCAGCAAAGATGAGTGGATCAGTGCGTACAAGAAGATTCAAAAGCAAGAAGTGGCTTACCTTGAGGAAGCTCAGGCAGCAGCACCGAAGACTGTTCCAGTGCCCTCGCGTGAGGATCTTACTGCGCTGGCATTGGAACCTACAGTAGACGAATAATTCTGCGGTGTCGAGTACGAAGTTGGGTTTTGAATATACTGTTTTACAGGTAATTTGATGTAGACGTGCATCTCATATAAAAGGTTTAGTAATTTATCGGACAACGTCCGATCGAAAATATACAGTCACCATATGTGGACCATCTGGTGTGTTATAGCCTCGATTTTTTATCAGTCTCAACGGAGAGACGTTTTTCGTTTAAGTGTTGTGCGTGAACTGTATTCGCTTAGATGCTGCAAATTGACAACTTAACAGAGGGAATACGGAGCTTTCTAATAAAAAAAATTCGTTGTCGCCTGACTGCTGTTTCCGGAGATATGCATTTTCAAAGTTTGGTGGTGCATTTCATCGTGCCAGTACAATAGCTATTCTTGGCTGGCGTTGGCCGCAGCTTCGCCTCGCGCAGGAGTCAGTGTTGGACTGACCGCGTGAAGCGAATTGAGGGGGGACCTAGTGTCCTAAGAGGATTGTCGCCGTTTGGTTAATTCCCCGTCCAACACTAATGGGTGCGTTCCTCAAGATTATTGCTCTTCGTTATCGCTGTCTACTAACTTGCTGTTCTGCTGAGCTCCTGCAGGTTGCCGGACCTACCACTGTAGCTCAACGGGAGAGCGCCCTGTGTAAGGGAAACGTGGGTTCGATTCCTCCCGTTGGTCTGTTTTCAGCTCCAAGCCAAAGCGTCGCTCCAAGGCCAAGCGCCAAGCGGTGCACCTCGGTGGTCAAATTCGCAGCGCGGACGGCCTTCCATGCGTAGTACTGGCGTTTCTTGCTCGGACGCTCGCCGCGGTTCATCTCGGGGTGGAAGTGCGAGACAGTCTCTTCCATCGTTGCTGTGTCTAAAAAGACCAACACCTCGAGCTTATGCTGGTAGGAAACAGCCATGCGCTTGTAGAGCTTGGGTCGCGCTCCCTTGCCTGTAGTGCATTTCCTTCCTGCGTTTGCCATCTTCTTTGGGAATTCAAAAATGCCAAGGCAGAAGGCAATGTTTGGTATGCATGTGAATTATGACATCGATTCAACCGTAATTTATATTGTTGGGTGTCCGTGAAAGCGACTTATGATATCGGTTTTTAAGTAAATAACACTGTGCGCTATGATATCGATTCCTGCGACAGGAAAATTATGCTGCTTTGATTGGAGCATTCACCGAAGGACTTATGACAATAGCGCGAATTATGACTTCAGCGATGCAGTACCGTAATATCGGTGTTAAGTGTCACCCTTTGTTAATTGCCACCCTCCCCAATTGCCCAATCAGAGACCTTAATACTGGCAAAGTACGATTTTGTGTTAATTGTCACCACTTATAAAACCTCAGCCGTTCAGGGTGCCCCCCACTTCAGAAATCTCCGCCTCCACCTCCGCCTCCACACTTCCAAGGTCAGTCTCCTCCTGCGGACTCCGCTACAGTCGCGCAAGCGTTTGCTGCTACGGTGCGCCGCCGTATAGTGGAGGAGGGAATTGCGAAAATTTACAATGCAGACCAAACGGCCGTGTTTTTCGAATACGTGCCTAAACATACCGTTGACGAGCGTGGCTCTATTCCGAAGAAAACAAGGTTCGTGCGCCGGACCGGGCACAAGTGGTGGGGTGGCTGCGTGCTGCATGAGAAGAGCTCAGTAAGTCGACGATAAAGAGCGGGTACAAGAAGGTCGGACTCCTTTTTGATGAGCGCGCTGAGGAGCAAGATGAATGTAGCGAGACTGTGGACAATGAGTTGGCAGCCATCGTGGAGTCGTTGCCATGCATTGACACGACCGTAGGTGAGGTGAGCTGGGACGACGACGTAGTAGCTCGTTTCCTGTAAATATAGTGTGTCAAACATCAATTTTCTCACTATCTGCACCTGAGGTTTTTTTATGAATTGGGCTGGGCTGCACCAAGGGGGTGACAGTTAACACCGATATTACAGTACAAAGGAATGGGCACCTTTTGAGGTGGCTTTCTCGAAAAGCTGTACCCCCGGCTCATATTATATCCAATGAAATCGCTCGTACCCCATTAGCCATTTTGACAACAAGAGCAATCATGGTAAGGTGCTAGATTCTGTCGCTCCCTGCGACTTACTGACGTTGATCTGCGTCTAACAGGAAGGGCGACCGGTGCCTGCGATCTCTGGAGTAGATGTTGTCGGCTGCGACGAAGGCGGCTCGGGGAGAAGTTGCAAAACACACGAGGTTTGCGGAATGCATGTGAAGGTTGACGATGTCATCGTTTTCAGGGGGAGGCAGTAATTGGTGACGACAGCTTGAGTACGTCGTGAAGGCGGTCTGCTCTGGGGCCCAAACGTGTCACGTCGGATTTCTCCCACGTCGGCTGTTGCGAATGAGAGCGGCGTACAAGAACAAGATGGATACGGTTGTTGAGGACTTGCGAAAGTCCGAAAACAGTAAAAAACGGCGTCGTTCTGAACGAAACAGAGGCATAGTTCGTTGCTTAATGCTTACCGATGTCGATCAGTATTTCAGAGCGTAATGTTGAGCACCAAAACGGTGAGATCAATGTCGTGATCCGGTTCTTCACTTACTTCTGCGGTGGTTTGCTCTTCATCACTCTCAGTGCTATCTTTGACACCACATCCGATCGATGCAAATATTTTCACGATTGTGGAACTCTCAATCTCCTTCCATGACGAAACCAGCCAACGAATGATATCTTCGCGATTAGGAGCTGGTACATTGGCGTCTCCACGGATATTGTCCATTTTGCGAATAGCCCAATCATAGTACTGGTTTCGAATATCATTTTTCAATGGCCGGTTAATCCCAACATCACAGGGCTGCGGCACACACGTGTACCCACCAGGTATTATCTCTACCTCCGTCCCAATGTCATTCAGGCTCCTAATAAATAAGCCTGCACGTGGCACTTAAACTCATCCTACATAATCATCGAAGCAGGATGCGAGGCAGCGTAGGGCTTCCACACTTTGTCAAGCCAAATTTGACAGCCCCGTTCGTCCATCCACCCGTTTTCCTGGCAGCATCCAAACACGTCAGGCGGAAGAAGCTTGTCAAGGCTTTGCTCAATTGTTGCGCCGGGCTTGGCTTTAAACACAACAAATAGAGGGAGCTTGGTTCCATCTTGAGCGCAAGTAACACAAGCTATGAGCCTTCTAGAATTAAATCCTGTACCATGAATGGAAACAGTCCGAGCATTCACTTGGTTAATCGTTGTATCTGATGTCATCTCGAAAAACACAGCGGTTTCATCTATGTTGACTCGTAAAGCAGGCGGAACGCCTTCCAATGTACCGCCAGGTTCAAAAGGTTCGTTCACCGCTGCGACAAATTCTCGGCGAACTTCCTCCAAGTGGCCACTCAGCTTTTGCCCGACCCGCGTCCTACGTCGGATGCTTAGACGGTGGCGATGTAGAAATGGATACACCCACTTCCACATAGCTTTCCTGCTGCCTCTACGAAATGATGGATTAAGTGCAACAGCCTTTGCTATTACCTGACCCGTTGAAACCGCTAAATCATGTGATCGCCGCTCAATAATCCATGAAGCCAGCTCCTCTTCTGGCTCAGCCTCTTGTTGAGGTCGCCCTGCGTTTGACGTCTTGGCCCGATGATTTCTCGTCACAGTGGCTTCGAGGGCAGCTTGATGTTTTGCCCGGCGTCTTATTTGAGAGGGCTGCACACCGTACTTGCGAGCAACAGCCTTCACAGGACTACGCTCAGCTTCTAGAACGATCAGCAACTTTTTTTGCGGTCACGTACGCCCTTGTCATGGTGTTTCGGAATGGCGATCGGTCGGCAGGGCGAGAGAAGCCGTCTAGGGACCTGGCTGCTCGAAGATCTGGTTCGTAGTTTAGACCAATGACAGGCGGCTGAAATCAAAGGGACTTCCTCGATAAGCTGTACCCCTTTGGTGATGTACCACGGGGGTACAGCTCATCGAGGAATTCGGTAATCTCGGCTCAGTTAGCTCGGTGTTGCATCCTGCCAAGTAGTGGACCAAGTAAAAGCGCAAAGCTGAAGAACATTGAGAATAACGACGTTTGCTACATGAACTTGCTACATGTACGCGATGCAGGACCCGAAGGTCAAGCGTGTTGGTAGTTGAGTCGGTCACTTGTAAGACAAGAGAAATGGTTGGGAGGTGGGCGGCGTTCACTTGGGCAATACATAGCACGAGAACCAACCTAACGACTTGGATGAGCTTCATTTAGTCAGTCTGCTCTATCGTAAGAGCGAAAATCTGGAAGTGTGAGCTCAACCGAGAGGGTGTACAAACTGAACTGGGGGTCTTCATCGTATTACCCTAGGCATAGTAAAGTAGAGTAGCTGCTACGATTTGGCGCAGATCTGAGCAGCGATCACTGGTACATCGTGCACTGACAGTTGTTGTAAGTGAAGCATCTTACAATCTGCAAACTATCCTGGTTGTCGAAAGAACGTCTCGAAGCGAATGCTGCGACAGCCAGAAACTATTATCGTATCCACTTGGCGACTTCACTTCAAACGCTTGTCATTCAATGAGGACACAAATGTTGTGTCCACATGTACCGGTAGCATGAAAAAGAAGACTATTTCGTGCAATCGACAGTGTGACCCGATAACGGCTCGTGACACGTTTTCGAACGTCTATCGTCAGCTCGTCCGTTTGGCGAAGCTAGTGTAGTTCATCCGACGTCGAGGTCAACCAGAAGACAGCGTCCTAGTCTTGTTACTACGCCCATCAAGTACCGATTCGCAGATGGGGGTTGGTCTGGGAAAAAATCGGCTTAAGTTGTCAAGAGATTTGGAGGTACCAGAAATGAACGTTTCCAAAGCACGACATTCATCTCATTCAAATTTGCCAAATATCCGATCAAATGATGGCATTCTGTTGACGTAAAGCATTTTTCCCGCACAACCTCTAGACCTCGTCACGGTGCGTGATAAAAACGCCACTGCACAGGCGAGAAAGCATGCATGCAAGACGAAGGAGGCGTGTCGCACAGCTTCTTCAGCGCAGCGCGTGCTGAGTGCATTTCAAAGGAATTCGCATGAAGGTATGCACAGTACTACTGCCCGTATCCGGCTTAAGGTAAGTTCTGTTATCGTAAAAAAACTAATTTGGAATTCCTGACAAGGAATACCCAACCGATTTGCACTTCACGATCACTAAGCTCAACCTTGAGACCTTGAGGAGAAATTACAGTATACATGTAACCCCCCCCCCAACCAAAACAAAAATCGGCGTTGCGTGGCGTACCGTAAAAGACGGCTTCAGTGCGACACCAGTTTTTTTCAATTGAGTCGTTTTTATACAGCATTATTAGACTATAGGAGCGCTCGTAGAAGGGAGCAATTCGGCGCCTCTTTAGCCAATCACGCATCTGTATCATCATATCTACCAACATCATGGCTCTTTTATCTTTACAAAAACTGATCGGCCAATCATGCGTAGCGAAATGTTCACGATCTTTGGAGAAGTGCATGTTCTTGTCACCTGTACAATCTTCTATGATATTTCTTGGCCAGTAGAAATGAAACAGATTCGACAGAAGTGGGCCAAGGAAGGGGTGTCAAGATAACTGGGTCTGATGACAACTCGGTTATTAATTCACAGCGTGTCGCACTGAAGCCGACTTTTACGGTAAGGTGTCGTTTCGCTTTACCTTGGTACCAAAAATCTCGAGGTTTTTACATTTTAAAAAGAAATTCGCAGCGAATTGTTTTTGGTGAACATGTCAATAAATAATATGAACTTAATTCTTGTACTTCAAAGAGCGCTGCCGTAGTATCACACCAGCTTTACCACATTACTGTATTTGGTTTACAGACAACGACGGATAAAACCGGCACCACTGAATGCCATACTCAATAGTAAAAGTAATGACGGAAAAGCCGGCACCGCCCGGACAAAAAGTATATTATTGGTCAAAATTAAACATTCATCAACAAAAAAGAATCAAATATCCGGATGTTTCACAAAAACGTTGCTTTTAATCAAATGCTAATCTCAGGATACTGCGGAATAGCTTTCTTGAAGCTACGAATTACCGTCTGCTCAGAGATGGCATCCCAGGCGGCAATTGTCGCGCGAACCGCACGAATGTGTTTCTCCTTGGCAAACCCACTGGTGATGCCAGACCAATTCGTACGCATCTTCGCTTTGAGTGGTCCCATGATACCAACGTCCAGCGGCTGACAGACAGCCGTGCTGTTCGGAGGTAGTGGGACCACAGTAGCATTGGCAACTTCAGCCACGACCCGCTGCCCTTCTTCCGAAACATGGCACTCAAAATTGTCCAGAAGAAGGATAGCGGGTCCGTCGACCTCGTACCTTAGGAGCTTGCTCACGTAGAACCTCCAGCACGCAGCGTCCATCCAGGCGCTCTCTTGGACCGTGTAGAAGTGTCCGTCTGGATACTCCGTGAACTCGCTGGACTCAATACGACCACCGGGAGTGCCACGCACGATGAACAGAATCGGAAGTTTTTTTCCTGTTTAATACAATAAACACCGGTTAATTACAGTAGCAACATCAATTAATACAAAAAAGTACGAGAACTTACCGTACGCACGAATTGTTAAGACTACCGTCATGCGCCCCGCATGTTTAGAAGTGCTTGCCAGTCGTGCGGGGTCGCTGCGTCCTCTCCCAGCCCAAATGCGCGACGGGGGCATGTCAAAGTTGATTGCGGTCTCGTCAACATTATCCATACCCTCCGGTCCATATGCGCTGTACGTAGCCCAGAAGTCCAACGCAAACTCGACACGGGTCTGCTCGAGGTCATCCGTGCTTTTCTTCGCCGTTTGGGGCTTCTGTGACGTAAAACCATGGCTGAGAACATTCATATATTCAAATATAACTCGAAAATCATAACAATTCCTGATAATTAACATGGGTTACCGTTTCGCAAGACGCTCACACATTCGCTCAAGCGCAAGTAGACCGCTCTTCTTGCCCTCCATGTATCTGGCCACCCAGTCCGGTTCAATTGCCCACACGTGCTCCATGATGCTCCGCGTAGTAAGGGCCTATTGTATACAAAAAAAGGAAAAAATACTCAGAAAATAGTGTAATTTACATTATAAATTGTGTTGGTTTACCTTTTCAGCTCGACGCTTCTCCTTCATGAAGGTAACGATGGCAGGGACGTCAGGAAACGCCTCCTTGCGCCCCTGCCCTTTCAGCGTCTTGGAGGTGGCGTGGCTAGTGAAGCTCAACAGCTTGTCGGCTTGTTGCCACCACCCGTGGACGGTGCCGCGAGCGCATAGCAACTCCCGGGCCACCTCCTCCACTCCGACCACTTGCATTCTGCGCACAGCGTCGCGCTTCTCGCGCACGTACGGTGTAGCTGCGTTGTTTGGGTCATCTTCGTCCTCCATTTTGAAAAATGAAGTGTTGTTGGCCCCAAGAATAGGATGCGGGCAGGTGTGCTTTTACCAGAAGCATTCAATAATTAGCTGAGATTTGATTGGGTTCATTAAATGTAATACATAGGTTTGATTGGCTAAAATATTCGGGTAGTTTACTATGGGAGCGACTATGTAATGCCGGCTTTTACGTTGCCGGTTTTATCCGTCGTTGTCTGTACTGCTTTTGCGTATTCAATCGGCAGGCATGCATATCTTTCCTCTTGAACCCGTGCATTTTTTGTGCAGATTGCTCGAGCTGCTCAAGCAAACAAAGTTTTGAAATCTGACTGTCGAAGTTTTTTTTTCATGCTTGTCAATTTAGCAACTCCACCGTGGAAGCCGTTACTGGTAAAAAAAAAGAATTGAAGTGACGATTGAATAACAATGCTAACGTAGGTAACCATTTGTTTCTGTCCTCTAGGTAGTTTTGGTATATTACCGCCACACCGAGCGAAATCGAGTCTTACTGTACGCTGCTGTTATTTGCTGCCAGAACGACTGTTTTGTCCACACCTCTCAGCTGATAATCGGGTGGGATGACCTCACTTCATCCGTTCAGGCTGGTTTGCCACTGTGTTGTGGTCCAGAGTGTGTGGGTGGCGGACGATCTTCGTCTGACTGTTAGTTCAACAGACCTTGGATAGCGCCTGCATCATACTAGAGGCAAGTCCGGTCATTTTCAATATTGCCGAGTCGACCGAGAACGCAATGACGCTTCATCTGATGGTTTTCTTGCTGGTGTTAACTGTGTGGGGGCCTGTCGTCTCGAATGCGGCATCGGTTCACTTTTTCGTGGACGCGAACTTCGGAGTCTCCAGCGGTCACTGGGTCTACAACTTCAGCGAGTCGCAGTTGTGCATCAACATGGGGATCTTCGACGACAAGGTGTCGTCCGCGCAGTGGTGGGGCTTGCCGCAGACCGGGAGCTTCGCTAGCAACCAATCCCTCGTCGCCTTCTACACCGACAGAAACTGCACTGGCATCGTGCGCGCGTGGCCGACAGCGGAGAAGAATTTCCCCACCAACTTTGCGCTCGACGGGATCGACAAGCAGATTTCGTCCTTCATGGTCTGGCAGACCAGCAACCGGGTCCAGGACATCGCCCCCGATCCTAGATTCCTCGAGTAAGATCGGCCGTTTAACTTCAACAGGACCCTTTCAATATTTATATTCAGAAATGTATTAATATTAATCCGTCCGTTTCTACTGCTTTAGTTAATTTGAACCTGTGAAACCGCATACAGCTGCAAAACCGATGGCATCGCTATCTGTCTGTCTCACTTCAATCTGCCGCGTGGATCCGACGGGTCAAACGTGGTGCCCACGACCATCACTTCTCGAATCGCATTGCGGCAATGGCGAGCGCCTCCGTCTTGACGGCAGCAAAGCAGCGCCAGCCTCCTCTTCTGGCACTGTTTGGTCCATTTCTCCGCCTTTGGGCAGACCCGGAGCGTAGTCGCAAGTTCCTGCGCTGGGTCTTCGGCGGGACCAGCGGCCTCGTCGCTCTGCTGATCGTACTGGAAGCCTCTCGGGGCTTTTGCCGCACCCCATTGGAGTCGGCCCAGCTAGTGGCCCGGATCTCCTGGAGACTCTGCAGGATCACGGCCCAGTACGTCGCTCGGGGCTGCAAGCCAAAGTTCCCCAAGTGGACGCTGCGCTACGAGCTGCTGCACGGACTGATGCGCAGTACCGTCGAGCGGTTCGGCGAGAGGATCACGCAGATGCCATACGCGCGTGTCATTCGCCGCCAAACGGACGTGCTCGGGACGTTTTTGGGCTGGTTCGCTCGCCTGCAACACGGTCTGAGCCTCGAGAGCGTGCGGCTCAATGGACTCGAGCACATCTGGCTCAAGTCTCCGCGAACTGGTCTCAGCAGTCAGGGCGATCGCAAGCGACTCGTGGTGCTCTTCTTCCATGGCGGAGGGTACGCGGTGCTCAGTCCGAGGATGTACATCTCGTTCTGCAGTGCGTTGGCAGGAGCCATCAAGCAGGAGCTTGGGTCTCAAGGAGCTGGCGAGGACGTTGTGGTGGACGTTTTCCTGGCGAACTACCGCAAGCTACCGGAGCACCAGTTCCCGGTGCCGGCGGAAGACGCCGTGGCCATGTACGAGTACTTGCTGCAGCACGAAAAGCTGCAGCCGTCGCAGATCATATTGGCGGGGGACAGTGCTGGAGGGGGCCTGGTCATGTCGACGCTCCTGCGAGTTCGCGACGGCCTCTCGAGCTGGAAGTCGGAGCTACAACTGCCGTTGGCGGCCATCGTGGCGTGTCCGCTGGCTGATCTTACTGGAGACGAGGACGAAGCCTCGGGGGAGCACTGCGTGCTCTCGCTCAACACGACGGCTGCTGTTGTTCTGTCGTACCACCCGACGCGTGACGACCCCAGCACGTGGGCGGACGCCTCCCCGGTGCACTGCGACTTACAGGGACTTCCGCCCGTGTTCCTGCAGGCCGCAGAGCTCGACGCTCTTTTCAAACATTCGCTGCGTCTCGAGGCGAAGGCCAAAGCCGACGGTGTCACCAACTGGGAAGTGGACGTGCACGAAGGAGTGCCGCATGTTTTCATGGTCATCCCAGGATATGTGTTGCCGTACGCTCGCGTTGGCATCCAGAAGATGGCAGTTTTTGCGGCCAAGCAGTTTTTGGGTGCATTCAACAGGGACTGCAAGCGTGTCGTGAACGGTAACGACAGCTCTGAAGTGAGGGCTGAAAACGCGCCTTCTGCGCCTGCCTAGAGAGGTGTTACCGTTATTACTTACTAGTAATAACGGTAACACCTCTCTTTTTTGGTGAGTATTTCAAATGTATGCTCGACAAAGGCTATAAATCGAGTCGATCTACCGGTAGGTACAATATGTACTGTACAGTACTATTATTAATAATACGTATAGTGCGTAATCAAAACATGTAATCGAGCCGTGGGATGTGCCACTTGGGATCTGTTTTTGATAGAGATTCAGATCGGCTTCCTGCGGTACCGGTCCGGCGGCACTGCCGGAGGTTCATTTCGCAATTTGCCTTCTACTCCGTGGCATTCGCAAGGCTCGACTTGTCCGTTATCGACATGCGTCTAAGCTACGTCGTGTTGATAGCTTTATCCGCAGTTCTTGTCAGTCGTGAATGCGATGCGACGTCACCAGCCACCAAGGTACAAGAAATGAAGACCCAAAACTTGGTCGGCGAGGATGACAATGAGAGCAGGTTCCTGCGAAGCCTCGATACTACGGATGGCGACGATGCAGACACTAAAAGCGTTGAACTTGAAGAGCGGGTGAGCTTGAAGAGCCTTTTGGGACTAGTGAGACTGAAGAAGGCCTCGGAAAAGGTTCCTATCGACTTGAATAAGGTCCCCATCACAGTAGAGAAGACCAAAGCAGATTTCTCCCCGCTGTATCTGGATGCGATGCTGGAAAACCCGACATTCAAGACGAAGATGTTCAAGAAGTGGGATGTGTACACCAGCGACGAGATCGTGCCAGCAATGAAGAAGCTTCTCAACCGAGCGTTGGTGATGGAATACATGAACAGGCGCAGTAGAGGCATCAGGGCTGGCACTATCGTGACAGGCAAAGCTAACATCAACACTAACTTGTTGTCACTGTAGACGTGTTCAAAATACAGTACAGCGCCCATTACATTTTGGTGTTGCGGAAAACATGTACAGTGTATTATATGGTATTACTATAATAATTAGTGCGCTAAGTAGTGCGGCAAATTGGCTGCAAAGCACAATAAACGTAGTTGTGAGTGGGGGGGGGTGGGGGGGGGGGGGGGGGGGGGGGGGCTGTAGTAGTGGCGACGTTTGCTGACACTACATGTATTTGGTGTGCGTGTTGACGTACAACAGGGCTCTTGAGAGAAAACAATGAAAAGACTGAAAGGAGAGCACGCCCCACCTTGGGCAAATTCATTCTTCCGAGTACCCAATCAATGCACGATGCATCACTGCTTATGCGTTCGTTTCGCATGCAGAGCAACTAACTATACTGGCTGCCTCCCTGTCTTAATAGAAAATTGTCCAGCTTACATCTTGGAGGGGTTGCGGAAGTGCTTGCCGGCGTACTTGGCGTCGCTGCCGAGGGCCTCCTCGATACGCAGCAGCTGGTTGTACTTGGCGAGACGCTCCGAGCGGCATGGGGCGCCCGTCTTGATCTGGCCGGTGGCGAGACCCACGGCCAGGTCGGCGATGTACGAGTCCTCCGTCTCGCCGCTGCGGTGCGACGTCATGACGCCCCAGCCGTTCTTCTGCGCGAGCGCGACGGCGTCCACGCTCTCCGTGACGCTGCCGATCTGGTTGACCTTGAGCAGGAGGGCGTTGCAGGCCTTCTCGTCGAGCGCCGTGGCGATGCGCTTGGGGTTGGTGCACAGCAGGTCGTCGCCCACGATCTGCACCTGCTCGCCGATGCCTGAGGTGAAGGCCGAGTAGTGCGTCCAGTCGTCCTGGTCGAACGGGTCCTCGATGCTCACGATCGGGAACTCGTTGGCCAGGTCCTTGTAGAGCTGGCCCAGCTCCTCGCCCGTGAGCAGGTCCGTGGAGCCCTCCGTCTTGAAGTCCAGGTCGTACTTGCCGTCCTTGGTGAGGAACTCGGACGAGGCCACGTCCATGCCGATGCCGATCTTGCCGTCGTAGCCCGCGCGGCTGATGGCCGTCATCAGGAGCTCCACGCCCTCGCGGTTGCTCTGGATGTTGGGGGCGAAGCCGCCCTCGTCGCCCACGTTGGTGGCGTCCTGGCCGTACTTCTTCTTGATGACGCTCTTGAGCTCGTGGTACACCTCGCAGCCCATGACCATGGCCTCCGAGAAGCTCTCGGCGCCCGTGGGCAGCAGCATGAACTCCTGGAACGCGAGCTTGTTGCCGGCGTGCGAGCCGCCGTTGATCACGTTGAAGCTGGGCACGGGCAGCACCAGGTTCTTGTTGCCGATGAGGTCGGCGAAGTGCTGGTAGAGCGGCACGCCCTTGGCGGCGGC
>JAHQIV010001001.1:0-14437 GCA_030463285.1 Phytophthora europaea
GCTGCGCCATGAACTGCGGCGCGTCGTCGTCCGTCATAATCTGCCCCGCAAAGGCCAGCAGATCCTGGTGCAGCTGCCGGAAGCGCAGCGCCGGCGCGTCCGCGAGCGACAGGCTCTCGCTCATGGTCGCAATAAGGTCCGTTGGCTTGTGGGGGCTTTGGGGGGGATTGCATTGGCGCGGAAAGCTTTCGTACTTAGTGATATGATCATCACTCTGTATTGATGTGTCACACACAATTGCGCACTCCTTGAACCAAGAAGAAGATGAGGAAGCTGCGGATCGCCTCGCGGCTCGAGGCATCCGTGACGTGGCTCACGCTGGCGGTCACCTTGCTGTGTATATGTCATGACAATCTCCTGTGTCTTGCGGACAGATCGGCACCGGCTACGACCTATAGAATCGACGGCAAGACCAATATCATGGACATCTTCAAGTGCTCGGGCATCCACTTTATCGGCTCCTTCAACGAGTATTACGTGGCCTGTGAGTTGGCTGTTCCAGCCCAGGAGACGCTTCAGCTGTTGGAGGTCGTGGATATCACGCTGGACGGCTCCAAGCTGTCGCCGCTGCCTGGTGTCCACGCAGAACTGTCCTTCCAGCTGAACGCGAGCATCGCCACCGTGTCCATGCGCAACAGTCAGCTGCTGGCCAGCGCCGTGGAGATCCGCGCAGCGAATGTGACTATGGACGAGCGCTCGGCTGTGAACGTCACGGCCCGCGGGCTCAAATTTGGGCCCGGCTACAACTCGTGGAACTCGATGGGAGGCAGCTACGGAGGCATTGGAGGCGCATCGCTTACAGAAGGACGTTCAAACTGCGACGACATGCCGCCTAATGACTTCTTCAGAGTTGTGGGGGATGTTTCCGTGGGAATGGCGAACTTTAGAGGCTATGGAAGTGGAGGAGGCAACGATGAGAGCCGAGGAGGAGGACGGATTAGGTTCGTGGCGGCGCAGAATGTGGAGATTAATGGGTCGCTGCTAGCAAATGGAGGGGATGCTTGCACGAACTGCTATGACAGTGCTGGTGCGGGTGGGAGCATTCTTATTGTTGCGACGGAAAGCATTCACGGCAATGCCACGGCACAGGCTAACGGTGGGCAGCCGAGTGTTCGCACTGCGGACGAGCTTCGTGACGGTGGTGGAGGAGGTGGAGGAGGAGGTGGACGGATTTTGTTTGACTCGAAGAATGCCGAGGAGCTGGGGCCGTCTCGGGTTGAAGCATACGGAGGCGGATTTAGCTCAGATAAAAATGCAGCAATTGGATGGTGTCAGTTGGGAGGTGACGGAACGATATTAAAGCTGCAGCATACGATCAAGGAAGGTGAGGGGCTTGGTGGCAGTGACATACAAGGACAGAGTCGCGGTGAGGACGGCAAAACGCTTCTAAGCACGTTGCTAATAAAGGGGGGTCGGTTGGCACACTCTGGGCCTGTGAAGCGAATTCAGATCTACGGCTGCACGCCCATATTTGAGCAGACGTCGAGAGGTGCTCGATTTCTTCCAGAATCCCTGGCGCATATTTTCGTAAGTGGTGGAGCGACAGTGTGCGCATCAGTAGTCCGGCTGAAGGTACGCCCCATACAACCAACGTGGCTTACTTTAGTGGAACAAGGTATCGCGAGTTGAATTTGTTACTGTTTGGTTTCGCAGGATAGCGTGGGGGACGTCGAGAGCTCGATTGTGGTAACGTAGCGATGACATCACGTATCAAGCCTATCGTAAAGTTCGGTGCAGCTGATATTCTACATTATTTGGGCTGTATCACAGATCGACTCTGGCTCAGAACTTAATGTTCTCGATCGTGATCGGGTTGTTCAGCTATCGGCATCGCAGATCACTATTCAGGTACGCGTGAAAATTCGGGATAGAATATCTTGGCTACGGCTTTCATGAAGTGCTGAAGGCTGAGTTTGGGCAGGGATATGTGGGTCCGTCCTCTCTACAAGAGCGTGACTTGTTTGGTTTGAACCTTATTGCTGCTGACGTATCGTTTTCAAATGCTTTGGCTATGGTACACGAGCTCGAAGTGGCTGCTCGTGGTGCGTTTTCCATTGATAGATTTTCTGAGCTAAAGTTTCGGTCACAAGTGAAAGTTGAAACGGGTGCTTCAACTAAAGTTGAAGGCTTTCTGCAGCCTTTGGGTAAACCCTTTGAGCGAACGCGTGATGATGGTCCAGACGATATCCCCCTAGTCAGATTTGATAGCAATGAAGACATCGAACTTCGTCCGCAGACTGTTGAAATGGGCCAGGTCGAGTTCCGTATCGATTCTAATGGTACGGCTGTCTTGAATATGCCGTTCGACACTCCCTTTTTGAGGATGTCAATATCGGGAGCAAACGTATCCGTCGCCAACGTGAACAGTGGCCCTGTGTTTGAGTGCAAAGAGATCGAGCATCAAGCTGATGCGTCTTCCTGCAAATCTGTGCGTGGAATAGCTGATGAGGCCAAGCCATATTCGATCAGCGTATTCGCTTCAGATGTTGCAATGATTGGAAACATTTCGGCAGGATCCGTGATTCTTTGTAGCGGTAACAATATGACCATTGAGGGAGCAGTTTCCAGCTCGTGGCTGGGATGCGGGTCTGGCATAGGGCCAGGAAAAAGTGAAGTATCGGGAGAAGCCAGCGGTGGGGCTGGTCATGGTGGAAGAGGTGGAAACATTTTGCCTGGAAGCGCTGGGGGTGGTGCCGCCTATGACGTTTCGAAGGAGCTTAGGATTCAACAACCAGAAAGCTGGATCGCACTACCGTCTGCTGACAAGGGGTGGCCGATTTGGCCCGGGAGCGGTGCTGCGAGTGGAGATACACCTAATAAGGTTATTGGAGGCAACGGGGGCGGAATTATTTACATTGGATCCAAGAAACTGGTTGTAGCTAAAACTGCGTCAATATTTGCACAAGGTGGAGTCGGCTCCATGGGTGGTGGTGGTGGATCAGGTGGAGCGTTAACGCTTTTCGTCGCAGACATTTCAGGTGGTGGTGCAATTGATTTGTCCGGAGGTGCAGCATCGACACCCACATTGTCCCCGAATATCGATGAAACAGTGAACCGAACATCAATTTGGGATCCAAATATGCTTCCTGGTGAAGCTGGAAAAATAGGAGGTGGCGGTGGAGGAGGAATAGTCCGAATCACCTATTTGAACACACAAGCGACCATAGCTGGAGGGAATGGTGAGCAGTTTATCAAAGATGGAGGCCGCATTTCCGTCGATGGTGGCGAAAGCACAGGGGGTGAGAATGGTGGCGCTGGTGTAATGGTTGGGGCGAACTGCAGTCCAGGGCGTGGAGGCGTATTTTGCTTGCCGTGTCCAGAGGGCAGCCATAGTCCAGGCCGATTTTCAAAATGTTCACCCTGTGACCCCGGAACTTGTTCGAGTCATACTGGTGCTGCAATATGCGATGCCTGCCCCATCGGTCACTTTAACCCGGATTTTGGAAAGAAAGAGTGCCAGTCGTGCCCGTTAGGATCATTTACCAAGAAGCCGGGGTTGAAGAAGTGCGAGCTATGTCCTCCAGGCTCGTTTGCTGGCTTAGCAGGCAGCAGTGTTTGTTCTGCATGCCCAGTGGGCAGTATTACAACGTCATCCGGTAGCAGCAATTGCACGGTTTGTGGCATCGGGGAGACTACCGCAAAAGCTGGTGCCACCGTGTGCGCTGTCTGCAAGACTAAGCCTTTCCACTCGGAGTTCAACATGCGCGGGAACTGCTCATACGCCTGCTTCAAAGGCCGCAATGGCCTCGACTGTTTGACACCCTTTGAGCGATTGGTGAAGCCCATCGGTGGACCAATAGGCTTTGTAATTCTGGTATTTAGCATCACGGGGCTTATCTTTGGTGGCTGGGGGTTCATTTCATATCGAAGCTCTAGGTCCGAGCTGCGTCGTTACGCCCAGTACAAAGCACAGAGGCTGCGTGATGAGCTCTCATTGGAGACGTTAACGCGGACACTGACTCCTCGCCTCACCGACCAAGATCTGAGCGCTCATGTTGCGCGTTTATATCTTGCCGGGGACAACCATCTAAAGAGTGCCTGGCGACTAAACCCATATTTTCTTCCCGCGAGTTTGCGCGACATCGTCGAGGAAGGCACGTATGCAACTTTTGCTTCGACGTGCAACAAATTGGTTGAGTGGGACCCAACAGGCTGGGAAGCATGGCTCTACCGCTTGCTACTTGTCACGATGCCTCCTGTAAGCACCCTTTTCATGCGCCGTCGCCAATTGCATCGTGTGGTGAAGCTTTCCAAGTATATTGTTCAGTACGGTGGGCGCTTCTTTCGTGATATGAATTTCCGAGTGCATGGCACACAGTTAAAAGTCGGCTTTAGCTCCGATTTTTCTCTTGGATACTTCGACGTATTGATTTCGCAGTCCAATTCTTCGTCTTCTTCAAATCTGGTTGCCATGCAAACAGTCAGTAATGAGGATTTGGTGCTCGTGGTTGGTGGGAGTGGATCATTTTTCAGGCCGTATCACCTGGATACGAACGACATTATTGTGCGAGCCATACCTTCGCGTCTGGAGCTCTTAGAGCACAACTTCTGGATTGATTTTGTGGCTGGCATCAATCAAAAGTTACGTGTTTTACCCCAGCCTTCATCAATTGTTCGCCGTGTGCGCGAGGCAGCCGAGGTTTCTTGCGACATTATTGCGTTTGTGGACGCTTTCAATGTGAAGCACGTAAAAGATGGCTTTACAGTGGCGTTTGGGACGTTCTCAGTGGGTAGCGCAGTTGCAGCTGATAGGAACGAGAGCTGTTTTGAGCCATTCACGTTCGAAAATGTCGATACGATATTCGCATTGTACCCTCAAGAAGCATTCAAGTTGGCTTTCCGGGTATCCCGATTGAATTCACCCGAAGCTTCACCAGCAACAATAAATGAAACACGTGTCAATGCGCCAGTGCACTCCACGACCATGGAGTTGGTGTCTGAGACGAATGACCGGGTAAAGGCTGAAACAGATCCTCGATCCGCCGACTTCCGATACTCGCAGATTAGAATGGAGGCGCTTTTCGCACAACCTGAGCGCCACTCGCTTGGAAATTACGGTGACAACTCTAGCGATGATAGCGATAGCTTAGCACCACTCAAGAAGCCTTTGAACGGCGCCAGCGCACGACGGGCAAGGGCGATGCTGGAGTTTGTCTGCATAAATGACACAGCGAAACGGTGGCTGATGGTTTTTTGGCAGCCTGTGTATCCTCTCTTTCGCCTGCGAAATCTGTCCCGACCTGAGCTTCCTGTTCGCTGGTTGCTGCCCGTGACTATGGTGCTGCTACTGATCGCCGACATGGGCGTTGCGTTTTGGATCATGGTGGAGTATTATTGTGTTCAAATTCGTGATCCAACTGCTCAGGACTCAGGCTGCTCTCGGGTACGTGTTTCGTCACATGGGATACCTCTTGCTGATGCTAATGTTATCATTCTTTATGTCCGCCATTCTGTCGAGTACAGACAGCACTGTGGTCTGTTTTGGGGATCCTGCCTGCAGCGATTGTTGGTTCACCTCTGCTTGGCTTGGTATTTGTCACGAGGAAGAGCATCTTCTGCGGCAAGCTGTTCGTCGTGTGGAATGTCAGCTCGATCGTGAACCAAGTTGTAGCCTTTATCAGTGGACTAGCATTCCTGGCGTACATTCACGACGAAATCCTCTTGGTGGCGGTTGGCGGTGTGCTCATCAAATACCTCGAGAAGGAGGTGGCGCTGCGTTGCATTGCACAATACGCCAGCGAGCGGCCACTGCGCGGTTGGCGCGGCCTGCACACCACGCGTGATTGGTACGATTCTGCCTATACCCCCTTGGTTCATTACGAAAGCTGAGGTGAAGCATTTTAAATAGAGAAAGATCCTATATTGTGTGCGATCAAGCAACTACCGGTAGGTATTTCTCCATTCCCCACAGCAACAGCGCTCTACCATCTCCGCGAGAAGAGCTTCATGTAAAAGTACGTGACGATAAACACAATAACCAGCATCGCCACCAGCCACAGCGACGTCCAGAGACCGATACTGGATGCCAACTGCTCCTTCAGCTTGGCGTTCTCGCGATCAAGCAGAGCCGTGTTCGACTCAGCACTTTGCCCCACGGCGTCCAGGATCTTCACGTCTTCGGCCAGAGACTGGTTGATCGTCTGCGTCCGGTCCTTCAGCTGCGTGGCGAGCGACATCATCTCCGACTCAATCGACTCCTGCTCTTCGCGCGCCACCGTCTCGGAGGCGGTCGCCTGCACGCCAGCGCGGTCCACTAGCCCTAGTCTCTTCCTGATCGCCTTGGTCGATAGCTTCTCCTCTTGGGGGGCGGCCACCTCCAGCATCAACTTGAAGTCGTCCGTGGTCAGATCTGTGCGCAGCTCCGGCATGACGTTCACCGCCTCCTCCTTCACCTCTTCAATGCCAGTCGACTGTCTCGCCTGGTCTTTCACTGCTGGGGCCTCGGATTTAGACTGCGTTATGGTAGCACGAGCGCGTTCCTCCCTCATCCTGGCGATCTCGGCAGCTCGTGGAAACCTCTTGGGCTTGGCATTGTCCTCCCCCTGGTTTCTCTTACGTGTGGTGATGGCGTGCAGTGCGGGGGCAAGCTGCGGTTCCAGGGCCTTCAACTCGTCGCTGTGCTGAATGAGCTGCTGGAAGTGCAGCGCCAATTGCTGGTACTGTTGATAATAGGGACGTCAGCACAAACATCGAGAGGCTTTAAGTCTGGCATAAGCGGAATGAAGAGGTAGAGAGAGCGGCAGGGTCGGTGGGTACATCGTACCTGGTCTATGATGTCGGCGCTCAGAGGCTGCTCCTTGTTGGCTTGGGATCGCGTCCAGGCCGCCAGGAAGCGGCGGCAATCCACCGCCTCCGTCGTCACGAGAGCTGTCGATGTCATCGTTCTGAAAAGGTTAGGCCCAGTTGTGCACCTCGTTTTTGGTACCGGTCGGTTATACCGGTACCAAAACCGGTATCATATTGAAGCTGAAACCACTTTTTTCGGCTTCATTTTAATGAAAAAAATGAGCTTCTTGTGGGCGATCGATTTTGAATTTTTTGTCTAGAACCCCCAATACAAACTGGGAGCACTTCAGCTAAATCATCAGTTTTTCATCGGTACCCTTGCTGTGTCATACTTCGAAGTACATTTTAGTAGAGCGAGCAAAACGTAGGGAGCCTTGCTTGCCCATTTTCCTTACCTAAGTACATGATAAAGAAAGTGAGCGATATGTTGTGACAGCGATACCTCGACAAATATCATAGCACGAAAGAAGCCGTCATAGAGCATTGATAGCTGCAGGCTGCAGTAAGTCCAGCAGGAAATCGATCTTGCTTCCGGGGAACATCGGCTGCCAAAATGGCCGACTGTGCATAATTGCCGTCACACCTGAGTTTCTCAACGAGAGGGAGGTCTCGACACTCCACGCTGCACTGCTGCCTCCTTCTGCCCACTTCGGCTCACGCCCCAGCCAAACTCGGTGGGGCTGATTTCCGCGACGACATTGCGGTCAGCGAGGAGCTCTGCGATCTAGCGGCAAGTCCGTCCACATGATGTCCAAGCCACGTCTGACGCCCAAGCGGCTCGGCGTGGACAATAAGCGGCAGAGCACGTGGCGCCATGGGCTATCGCTTTCAGCGGATATTACAAACCGCAACGGGTACCCTCCTTCACAGTCGAGATGGCTACGCCACAGCTTCGCGGTGGTCGCTGCACAGTTGGCAGTGCAGCAACAGCAGCTAAAGACGAAAATGCTACAGTAGGCTGCATTCGTTTGAACGCCCTCCTCCGAAGCCTCAGAGCACTGCTCGTATTTTGTTCGCACCCTTTACACTGCTCTCAGAGCAGAGCAGTGCTCTGAGAGCACTTCCGCCCTTCAAGCATAAGTATCTCGTACACTGGTATCCGCGAGCTGTTGATCCACAAGCTGCGGCACGACCCCACGAGGGGAACGGAGCCCGCAGCTCTATGGAGAGAGAGAAACCAGCAAAGCACGCTGGCACAGAAACGCTGTGCCACGAAACGACGTGCTCACGGCACAGACGGCTGACAAGAGAGCTTCGAGCGCTCATCTTCAGCGGGGTTCAAGGGTTCGGACCCTGGCTGGACGGACAGTGAGTTAATCTCATTTGCAGCGCTCGGAAGGAAGCGAGAAGCCGCAACAAGCAGCAAAGCACTACCGGCTCCTTGCCCTCCCACCAGACGGCTCCGCGCCGCGTTACCGTAAATAACAAGCTCGCATTACAAGTACTGTAGTCTCAACATGGCAACCACAACAACCCGCACAGAATCCGCTTGGTGTACCGTACGTGTTCATCTGACTTTAGGGGTGGGGAAAAGAGGCGATTCACCCTTATATAGGAGTCATCAACCCCTTATAAGAGCTCAAACGACCTTATCGACACCTTAAAACGAGTTCCCGACTGGCTATTTTTTTGTTTTTCAACTGCCGGATTCGTTGTCACGCCGGACATGGAGCTCAGCTGTTTGCAGCGCATTGCATTCCCCCTCTCTTGGGCATTGACCAGCAGGCGAGGAAAGGCCAGGAGGACACGGCACTTTCGGGAATACATTACAGTACCTCTGCTGCGTGCAATTGCCACCGCTTGCTCTCGTTGTGGCAGTGGGGGAATCTCTATCCTATTGCTGCTGACTGCGCCTTTCCCGTAGTAACGGAGACATCGTCCCTGGGATGCCTCCTTCTAATAGCGAAAGCGTCGGCAGGTCGACCATGTCCAAGGATGTGACTCCGAGCGTCGCAGTGGGGGCTCGTTGCTACATCCCGGACGAAGACGCCGCGTGGCTCCCTGTGTACGTGGAGGAGGTGAACGAGCAAAAGGGACTCGTCACCATGAGGGTCCAGCGGTCACGAAAGGATCAGCAGGACGAGGACACGGCAGATCATGACGACGCCGACAGAACCGGAGAGACTCGCGTCGTGGCCATAGATGTCGGATTCCCTCTGCAGAACGCACAGCTTTCGCGCTACGACGAAGGGCTGGATAACATGATCGACCTCAACCACCTGCACGAGGCTGCGATCCTGCGCAACCTCAAGAAGCGCTTCCGAGCACGGAAGCCGTACACGTACACAGGGGACATTTGTCTGGCGGTGAACCCGTACCAATGGCTGGATGAGTTGTACACACCCGGACTTCACAAGAAATACCAGCAAGCTCGAAAGCGGCAGGACCTGCCGCCTCACGTGTATGCGGTATCTGTGGCAGCGTTCAGGCATATGTGCGATAATGGCAGCAACCAGAGCATCCTCGTGAGTGGCGAGTCTGGCGCAGGAAAGACTGAGACCACCAAGATCGTGATGGACAATCTGGCTACCATTGCACCAGCTCCGACGACGACTACAAGCGACCAGGAACACAGCATTACCACGCGTATCATCGAAGTGAACCCGCTGCTCGAGAGTTTCGGTAATGCTAAAACCACCCGCAACGACAACTCGAGTCGCTTTGGCAAGTTCACTCAGCTCCAGTTCGACAAGAACCACGCCTTGTGCGGGGCCCAGTGCGAGACGTATCTGCTAGAGAAGACCCGTGTCATTTCCCACGAACACGGTGAGCGCAACTACCACATTTTCTATCAGCTTCTGCACGGCACGACGGACGAGGAACGTGACGCATTGGGACTCGGTGACGAGTGCCCAAAGTTCTCGTATCTTGAAGAGAAAGAGCCTCGACAGGAGACACGACCAGGACGGAAGTCGAGGCCGAGCGCGCCACCTCCGCCCAAGTCGGCGTCGGTGATCGAGGCTGAAAACGCCAAAGACCGAGCGCTCTTTGCGAAGACAAAGCAGGCGCTCTCACTGCTAGGGCTTGGCCCGGACCAGCAAAACGAGCTGTTTCAGATCCTGTCAGGCATTTTGCACCTGGGTGAGGCTCAGTTCGTCGCACAACCAGGCAATGACGAAGCTTGTGATCTGGACCAGGACTCTGTGATTTATTCGTGCGTTTTGCTGGGCTTGGACCCGAACACCATGGGCAAAGCCCTGACTCATCGTACTGTGAGGGCTGTCGGAGAAGTATATCTGGTCCCGCTTACGGTGGAGCAGGCCCAGTCCGGCCGTGATGCGCTCGCCAAGGCCATCTACGCCAGCATTTTCGACTGGCTGGTGGCTGGCATCAACGCCAGCCTGGGTGCCGCCCCACGACTCACTGCGAACACGATCGGCGTGCTCGATATCTTCGGCTTCGAGAGTTTTGAGTCCAATTCGTTCGAGCAGCTTTGCATCAACTACGCCAACGAAAAGCTGCAGCAAAAGTTCACTCAGGATGTTTTCAAGGCAGTGCAGGAGGAGTACGAGCGCGAGAAGATCACGTGGGCTCACATTTCGTACGCAGACAACAGCGAAACACTTGCACTCATCGAAGGTCGCATGGGCGTCTTGGCATTGCTGAACGAAGAGATCGTGCGTCCCCGGGGTAGCGAAGAAGGCTTCGTGAGTAAGCTGTCGGGTGCCTACCTCAAGCAGAAGAACCTCATTGAGTTCCCTCGGATCTCGAAGACCCAGTTCGCCATTCACCACTACGCCGGAACTGTCAAGTACGAGGCCACGGGATTATTGGAGAAGCACAAGGACGCTCTGCTGTCGGACTTGTCGGACCTCATGTGCGGCAGTAGTGAGCCGTTCCCCCAGATGCTCTTCAAGGTCAGAGCCGAGATGGAAGCCGCGGCTGCAGCGTCCGCCGCCAGCTTGAAGCGTTCTACTTCAGGAGGTCGAGGGGTTCGCATAGGCTCAGGCGGGGCTGGAGGCGACAAGACTGTCGGCATGCAGTTCAAACAATCTCTGAACTCGCTGATGACCAACATCAACGAGACCAACGTCAACTACATCCGGTGCATCAAGCCGAACAGTGTCAAGAGCTCAACTCTGCTAGAGGACAAGATGGTCGCCACTCAGCTTCGCTGCGCCGGTGTCATCGAAGCCATTTGCATCGCCCGGGCCGGCTACCCGAATCGACTGCTGCATGCCGAGTTTGCCGAGCAGTTCGACATCTTCCTCACCGAGCAGGAGCAGCTCCGCCAGAAGGAGGACCCAGAGCAGTACGGTGAGACTCACTGCCGCGTCTTGGTGAAGAAGTTCAAGCTCGAGATGCCAGAGGAGTATCAAATGGGCGTGACCAAGATCTACCTGCAGAAGGGTGTGCTCGAGAAGTGCGAGCACGCCAAGGCGCAGAAGCTCTTCGCGTACGTGGCCCTCATCCAGGCTCACTGGCGCGGCATGCGCACTCGCTGTCAGTACTATGAGATGCGAGACGCGTTGATCACGATCCAGCGTCGCGCGAAGGTTTTCGTGACTAGATGCCGCTTCCTGCGCGCGCAGCTCGCCATTGCATTGATCCAGCGCGTGTGGCGCGGATACGTTGGTCGCTGCGATTTCCACGCCGTGTTGAGCGAGCACTGCGCGCTGCAGATTCAGCGCGTGTGGCGCGGACACCAGGGACGGAAGATTCACTTCACCGCGCTGTGCGAGGCGCGCGCCACGCGGATTCAGCGCATGTGGCGGGGCCACAAGGGGCGACAGATCTACTTCGCGGTGCTATGTCAGACTCGCGCGGTGCGTCTGCAGTGCTTCGCTCGCCAATATCTCGCTCGTCAGGAACTGTACCGGCACCGCGCTGCATACATGGCGAAGCTGGAGAAGGAGGAGCGAGAACGCGTCGAGCGGGAGCTGGAGCTTGCCAGACAGCGCAAGCTGGAGGAGGAGCGGGAGCGGCAGCGCAAGCTGCAGGAAGAGCTGGCCAGACTGGAAGAAGAGCGCCGGCACGAGGAAGCGCGCCGGGTTGAGCTTCTGCGCCAAGACAGCGCGCTCGTGATCCAACGGCAGGTGCGCGGGTACTTCGCGCGCTGCGTGTTCGCTGAAATGGTCCAAGAAGCCGAGGAGGAGGAGCGTCGCCGTCGTGAAGAGGAGGAGGAGCGTGAGCGAATCCGTTTGCAGCGGGAGCACGACGAGCGAGAGGCCCAACGCCGTGCAGCGGAGGAGGCAGCACGTGAGAAGCAGAGGCTGGCGGAGGAGCGCAAGGAGAAGGCGCGTCTTATGCGTCAGCGACGCGAAAATGCTGCCATTCTCATCCAGCGCGTGGTGCGCGGCCATCGTGCCAGGAAGCAGGTTGCAGCCTTGAAGGCCGTCACGCTCATCCAGCGCGTGGTGCGTGGACACCTTACTAGGAAGCAGGTTACAGCGTTGAAGGCTGTCATGCTCATCCAGCGCGTGGTGCGCGGACACTATGCCAGGAAGCAGGTTGCTGGCTTGAAGGCTGTTGTGCTCATCCAGCGCGTGGTGCGCGGACACCTTGCCAGGAAGCAGGTTGCGGTAATGAAGGAGGAGGCCCGGAAGGAGGCGGAGGCAGCAGCTATTCGCTTGCAGAGCATTCAGCGTGGGCGCTTGGCTCGCCAGAACTTCTCCAAGTTGAAAATCGACAAGGACGAGCGAGACGAACGAGACGGTGGGATCAACCGCGTGCGCGAGGAGTTCTCCAAGTTCAAGCTGGAGAAGGCCGAGCAAGACGACGAGCTCGCTCGCATGCGTGAGGAGAACGCCCTGCTGAAAAAGCAGTTGGCGGAGTTTCAAAGGATCAACAAGGAGCTGGAGGCCGCGGTGGCTGAGCATCGGTGTGACCGCGACGTGGTCAAGGCCTCCAACAACCTGAAGGAGGTCGAGTTGACGCAGAAGCTGAGCACGCAGCGCAAGGAGCTGGAGTCGGCACGCGGCGAGTACTCGACTCTGTGCGAATTCCTGAAGACGGGAAGCTCTCGCTCCACGGAGCCGGAAGAGCTCAACTCGTCCGACAGCTCCTCCACCTCCGGAGACGACGAAGAGAACGAACACTGGAAGGAGGACCGACCGACCATTGACTCGACGTCTGCGTCTTACTTTGAAGGTGACCGTCCTTCCACCGACATCGCCAAACTGCTTGGCAGCTCGTCACGTACGTCTCGACTGGCAAACGCCATGCAGCAGCGTCGTCAAAAGGCCAGTGAGGCTGTGGCCCAGCGCAAACAGCAAGCTGCTGCGGCGATGCAGCACCGCAAGGAGCTGGCTGCCCAACGCAAGGAGCAGGCGACTCAGGCTCAGACCATGCAGAACAACGCCAACACCGTCACGAAGGCCAAGAAGTGGGTCACGCTTGCCCGCAAGAAGAAGGCCGAGTCTGTCACCACTCCGATTGAACCTATTGAGTAAGTACCCGGTCGATGGGACCAAGTAGTTGAAGACTGCAGCGGCGCTGACTGATAGACGTCCCAGTGTCAGCTCTAGGCAGTTCGTAGTATCTATTACAATTCACCTCGTAATGAGAGAGTTTTGAACACATTTTAACTTTTGAATCATCTTGGCATTGGTGGAAGTGTCTTATAATACCAGACCAGGAACTCAAACTGTAAACCTTCCTAGGATAAGTTACGCTGATTCTGTTGCCTTTTGGTGAACGCCCTCGCTGTCTGTTCACGCTGCGGCTCGATTGAGAAGGTCCTAACTTACAGACCAGATGGAGTGAAGCGGCCGCATCCAAGCAGAAGTTTCCGGCTGGATCTGATCGTTCCAGCGCTCGCGGTGGTTTGCACGTGAAAGCAAGTTGAACCCATTACAATTGTTCACTGCAACTTTGTTTCGCGACATAAGCACCCCGCCTTGGACAAGACAGTAGCAGTTCAACCGAACAACCGCTTCATCGATTTCTGAGAAACTCCTCCAAAAATCGCGCGCCGAAAATACTTGCGCACGTGTTCCGAATCCGAATTTGCAAGTCACTCGCTGGATTCAATGCTGTACACGTTCACGTACACGTACAGCCTGCAAGATTCCTCCCGAGCGCAGAGCTCAGTGTGCGAGGAAAGGCTCCATTTGTCGCGGAAAGACTTGCAGGAATCTCGTTGAATCCGCACGAAGCGAATTTCCCAGCCCATGTGGCTGCACCACGATCACGAGGAGTTGCTGAGCTCAGATGTGTGGCTTTGTTGTTGCCGCAGTGACGTCAGTCGAATAGGTTTGGTTTTCGCTGTGTCGCAAGACATACAACCCCCCATACAAAATAACGGCTGTTGCCGTTTAGCAGGCACCAGTTTGGCGACGAGCATGCAACCTCCTTCCTTCCTCGAACTCTGAGTCCGACACTCAGCATTCCATCCAGCATTCAGTTTGCCTCCGTAGGTTTTCGGCATTACCCATTTCTGATTAATCAGCATTTCCCTTCAATCACCACCATAGCTCCCCCCAACTTGTCGTCATGCTCCGCCTCGGACGATCAGCAGCCTCCGAAGCCTCCAATTGCAGCGGCGTCGTGGTCTCCGCTATCCGCAGCAGCCTGCAGCTGCAGCTAGAGCAACGCAGCGTCCGAGCGCTGCAATGCGCCTACCAGACGCAGTCGCGCCGCAACGCTGAGCCTGGAGCAAAGCGCGGCAGGAACCCTCTGAGTCTGGCAGTCGTGGGCGCCGCGGCGCTTA
>JAHQIV010001002.1:0-14431 GCA_030463285.1 Phytophthora europaea
TTTTGTATGGTCGATGGGTGTTCATATATTGGTCGCAATGTCAGAAATGCCACTTGCATAGAAGCCCCCTCTGAAACTGCTCTTTCCCGGTCGTTAACACAAGCCTCTGCTGCGTGTTTGAGGTACAAACATCATATCTAAATAGCGTGGCGTAACTCCTAAAACTGACTGAGCTACATGCCAAAATGTGGGTGTTCATAAGAACTTGGCGCGCAGTGTAGCAGGTTCATATGCCGTGTAATCGCCGTAGATAGGCCTGTGGGCCTCCTGTCGTATGCTTGGTGGCCAATTTTTATCTGCCTGTTCACGCGTTGCCACAGATTGGCGTCACTACTGATTTTGATGACCTCTACTGTCTCGCTGCATGCATGATTCCAATGAGCTTGGTTTGCTTCCCATATAGCACGTAGCACGGCGGCGTGCCATAAGCAGGGATCCGTAAAAAATAATAAGGCTAAAATATATATTCCATAAAAAATATGTCATTATTAATTTTGTTTTATGATATTTCTCCGGCATATTTACACACACAATATTATTGAATATGCTATTCTAACCAATCAATGCGACCAAAAGTCAAGAAATTTGACAATCAGAGCTGCCGAGGCTCTAGTCCAGTGCCTTCAGCGTCTTTCCACTTCACTTGGCCTCAGTATACTATCAAGCAAAGGCCACTCTGTGAGCTCCTTTTTCACTTGGCCCATTATACTACTTAAACTATGGTAAAAGTTTTGCCGTCGGTTATTTTGCACGGAATTATCGTCAGAATTAAATTTGCCTAGTTCTACCAACCACTGCACCTGAAAACAACTCGGCCCGATGCCATCCAACACCAAGCCCCTCAGCAACAAGCTTGTTTGCAGCCTGTTGTTCACCAAGCAGTCCAAGGAAGAGTTTATGTGCTTGACCTGCTCGAAGACGTGTAAGAGTGCTCATGGCTACACCAACCTGATCGCGCATCTCCGCACCAACCACCCTACCTATCTTGAAGATGCTTCTCAAGCCGCGAAGGACCGCAACGCACTCCGCCTACGCGTTGTCGACGACGAGACGCGTACCATTTTCCGCTGGTGCGAGTGGGTCGTGCTGGACCGTCTGCCTCTGAGTTTCGTCGAGCGCAAGATGACGAGAAAAACGCACCGCTGTCCTCGATTAGCGAAAAGACGTTGAAGATGTATCTGATGCGGGTGTACCAGTTTGCGGAGGTTAGGGTTGATGAAGAACTTCCGCCCACGTTCGGCCTCGTGCTCGATGGCTCCACCTTCAATGGCCGCCACTACATCGCCATTTTTGCCGTGTTCAACGACCCGGACATGTGCCATGGAACTGAGGTTAGGGAAGGCCCCGACTACTATGACGACACCGACTGCTACACCTGTCGCTACGTGCTGCTGGCATTTTGCCCTCTTGACACGGAGGAGGATCTCGGGGCGCAAAGCCTCTTCGACCTCATCGCTGACACGCTATCACGCTACAACAAGCCTTGGGAGGCAGTGCGCTTCATGGTGGCTGACAACTGCAACGTGAATCAGTACATTGGAAGCCGCGAAGGTGCTATTCCTATCGTCGGCTGTGCATCGCACAGGTTTAACCTGGCTGTGACCGACTATCTGACCCACTACGAGACTCTCCTGACGAAAATTCATGCGCTGATGACCAAGCTGCGCACCATCAAGGGTCGAGCAATTCTTCGTCGTGTAACGGAACTGTCACCTCTCGTACGTAACGACACCCGGTGGTCATGCCATGGTCCAGCGCTACACTAAACTTGAGCCGGCGCTCAATTCTCTGGGCCATGGCACCCTCGTCGAATTTGGCATCCAGCCGCTCTTGCTTCGCAGAGCTGAGTCCGAAAGGACGCATGCGCTTCTAAAAGTGCCCAACGACTTTGAGGGGGTGACCAAGACGTTACAGCGGTCAACCTTGACGCTTTCCGGCGTCCGACGTCTGTTCGACCAGGTAATCCACCGTTACCCGACACTGAAGTCCCGACTCTCTGCCACTGCAGCAATCGTCAACAATGTTGCCCTGGAAGGTGGCATCGTCAAGCTGCAACGCAGGGAGGCCCTCACCCCAACGGAGCGTGCCGCATGTGCTGACTTTCGACTCTCCGAGGCGGCAGGTCCCAGCCTACGCCGCCTTCGGACCTCTCGATCGTCCAGCAGGCGTTCAAGAGACGCAAGGTCGCCAAGCGCTCGAGGTACGCTGACGTGGCGTTCGTACCTCCCACCTCTAACGAGTGTGAGAGATGTTTTTCTGCAGCCAAGTTGGTCTACTCGGACCTGAGGAAGCGAATGGATGCATCGACGCTAGAGGTGCTCATGTTCCTCATGTACAACAAGGACATGTGGGATGTCTACACTGTTGAAGCCGTGGATCGTAAGAAATATGGTCAGGCATAATGCAAACTAATGGAATTATTCATTCTGTGGTTTCTTCGGTCTTCATTAATATGAGTACGCAATATTGCCCTTCACTGGCCATAAGCGTACACTCTTCCGGGTATGCGTGAGTGCTTGAGACCACGTCCACCATGCTTCCGTTGCAGATGGCCAAGTTTTCCATCCCGCTGGTGCTGCATATATTTCTGGGAATCTTTCCGTCAACCATCGACGTGTATCACCAGTGGTGTCATCGCTTGCGTAGGTTGTTGCGTCAATCCATGTGATCCGTGCTTGGCGGGGACCGTATCCCACAACGGGTGTTTCGACCGTCTCACACATCCACGCTGGGTCGATTTCATGTTGGAGTTCCGTCGCAAGTATTTTGGTGAGCCGGTGGTGCTCCGCATGGGAACCCCCCCCCCCCCGATATTATTTCATGGGGGTTGTGTGACGTAAGGGAGCTCCAGCATGTCTCCTCATTTTGCCTAATCGATCGATCGGTCCGCATACAGAGGTGCCGCTTTGGTATCTTCACGTACCATTCTATGTCATTGCTGATTGCTGCCGCATGGGCTGCTGTGTCCTCATAATAGGCTACCCACATCACTTTCGTATCCGTTGGTATTCGGGCAAACCAGGACATTGTGTGTTCCCACCACGTTTCACTTTTCGGTCGATATGTGTCGTCTACCCACCACTGGTCATGCCTCTCCAGAGGGCGGGGAAGTTTCATAGCAGCTCGCAATACGGATATTCCTTTGCAAGAGTCCCTGTTGACCACACTGCAGATACTTGGCTAGGGTGATATTCATATTGAGATAGCAGCGAGTGGCACGTCCGGGCGGCATGTTGTATTGGAATTGGGAGCAGACTACCCCCTGGTGACCCCTGGTGTTGTTCCAACTCCATTGTTAGCAGTGCATTGGCGTAGTTCCACATGTCAGGACTTTGGACGAGAAGATTGAGTTGGCGCCCGTGGATCCAGAGACCAGGGGATACTTGGATCATTGGTTTCCATCGTGAGGAGGGTTGGGTTCCCATAGTTCAAAGTTCACGTGTTTCAAAGGGTGTAGTTGCAGCGAGTTCATGACTGAGCCCTGAGAGATATAATTCCTGATCAGGTAACCAAACCTTAGCGCATAAGGTTTCCAAGTTGTGGCTGATTGTTTCCAGGAGGTGTGTAGTACTAATGCAGAAGTCCCTTTCAGCTCCGAAGCGGTCGCGCTGGGTGTCGACTTTATTGCTTTCACATAGCCGGCATTTATCGTCCCACTGACTGTGCATCCGGTACTTTGGGCGTTCGTGTGTAGTACGTATCCAATTGATCGCCAGTAAAATCGTTGTTGGTGATCGTCCCATTCAAGAAGTTTTGCTGTATTGAGTGCGTGCTCACTTGCGGTATGGCGCCAAGAGCCACTTGCATGCTGCTTCTCAATCCAGCGCTGTTTCCTCCGGGTTTGGCTGACCTGGGTGAGGTAGGCCAGCGTTTTGCCTAGTACCGGTCTCTCTTATTCATCGAGTAGTTGCGCCACATCCCATTCCAACAACTCGCTATATGAGTCCGTCATGTCAGTAGTGTGGCTTCTTGTTGCTGCTGTATCTGCCTTCGCAAGATCCTGGCGTTGGGCGTCCAGTGTTGCGTTACCAGATCGTTGTGACTCTTGGTGCGATTTGATCCATGGTGCCCGAAAGCTCCCGTTTCCTCTCATTAGTTTTGCAATCGTTCTTAGTTCTACCCGATATGGGTTACTGAATTTAATCCTGCTTGTCAATCCCGATATGGCAAGAAGACGTGCTCTCTGCAAGATGGCAATTGCGGACTTGTTATCGTAAATTTGTTGCCAAACATCTCCTGATGCTGCTAGGCCTGCAATAAGAGCATGGCACTCACAGCATGTTGACGTCAAGTCCTCCGGGTGGACGTAAAGTCTTCCAATTTTGTGGGATGTTGTTGTAACAATTCTCCACCCTCCTGACGCTCGTTTTGTCCCTGCTTGTAGTACGCTGCCGTCGCCAGCTCCATAAACCACTTCAGTTGGTGGTAGTGCTTTCCACTTGGCCCAAGTTATCCGTGGCAGTGGTGGTTGTATCACATCACACTGTTTGCAATTTTTGTGGTGCCATGTGGTGCAGATTCTGCATTCTAATGAGCCTTGTCGCCTATTGCATTCATTACTCGCCCGATTTGAGACAGGTAGAATACCATGCCTGTAGACCAAATCATGTCGAGCCTGGACACGCTGGAATGCGGTCATAATAAGATCGCGGTTCATGGTTTCGCGAACACCGTTTATCACCGTATCACCCCATATTATCACTTGTCTTGCAGCCCTGCAGCCTATGTATGTTACTTGGACTGGGATACATACGTCGGCATATTCAGTGCTGAGGCCGTCCGGTCGAAGAGTCCAGATATCTGAACTTTGTCGTCGCTCATGCCACCATTGAACTTGTATTTCATCGCCAAAGTCAGGGTTTGCGATTACCGAATCTCCGACTCGGCATTCTAGTTCATACCCTTCGAGTACTGCACGTCCGTGACTACTTGAATATTGGCTCACAATGAAGAAATTATCTGGTGCTATGTCGATGGACACTACTCCGAGGTGCGTTCCGTCGTATCGGGTCCTCCCTACCCGTGTTCGTATGCGGCGGTCTCCTTCAGAGCATAGCCTAGCGCTCAGGATTGCTTCGATGTCGCTTTTGTACTCCTGTAGTTGTTTTTGCGACCATAGACATCGCTGGTGGAGTTCATCTACTCTTCGTATTTGGATTCCGTTTGTCGATGCGATGTCTCCCACATATCGTATCTTTGAGCGATATTTCAAATTAAACCGCAGTAGCTTTTCCTGCTCATCCATTGTCAGTTCATGCCACACAGATCGATCATTAGGTCGCTGTGACTTGCATTCATCCTTCACCACTTTGGCCACTGAATCTTTTTTTACTGCAGCGGCGAGTTCGTCTGCCGTGGCCTCTTGTTGGTGTTGCAGTCGCTTCACCGCTTTGAACTGCCCAGTACATCTAGTCGTCCTCTTGATGCTCACTGCCCGGTCGATTTGCTTTTTTCCTTGGTGTTGTTCGCCCCACAGCTCCTTCGCCGTCGTGTACATGCAGTTGTGTAAGTTTTTAATCGCGCTATCGAGCCATTCTCAGATGGCTTCTTCCCTGTTTTCGTCATCGTCAACAGGCCTGATGAGCCTCAGAATACCATGATCTAACTTTTCGTCCAGTAAACATCGGAAATGACCAAGCTCCTCTTTTGTTTTGCCTTTTGTATTAACCCGGCGGATTGGTTTGATCCCTCGCAACCTCGTCCTGGATCGCTGGCATGAACTGAGCTGAATAACGACAAAAGGAGTTCCTACGTGGTCACTACTGTGAAGCGAATACAACCAAATGCCACTTTGTATCACTTTGTGTGCATTTAATCCGTCAAGCATAATATCATCAAGGGCTGTCTTGGTGTTTCCATTTTGGTAGGTAAAGCGGGGTGTGGTCGGGTGGTCACAGCAGAATGTCGAGACCATGTTTAACGTATTAAGCCAACGCTCGAATTCATCACTCTGGGCTTGCGCCGCCACATTCCGTACCGATAATGCTTGCCGATCAATTCGTTCATCTGGGTAGATGTTAAAATCTCCCGCAAGTATGACGAGTTGATTTCGGCGGTAAGATTCGTCTACCGTATTAGCAACCCAGTGTCGCTCACTATTTGTTTCCTGGCGGTGAATATGGGGTGAGTCTGGACAGTATGTGGCGATTATCGCTAGCTCTTTGTTGTCCCCCAGGCGTAATACCGCATGCATGGACCTGCCTGACGGCGAGAACGCTAGCTCCGACCGCTTCCATCGCGAGCGGCATCGTTGCTGATCCATCAAGATAGCACAGCGAGTATTTCCAATCACGAGTAAACCGGGAGTCATTGCACCATCAGTCGAACGTACCCATATGCTACTTGATGTCTGAGTTGGCAGTGCTGGGTCCGCTATCACTAGAAAATCAAGTCTATTTGCCACGAACCACGGTGCAACTTCGTCGCACATCTTTTTCCAGATTCCCTTGTTAATGTTACATGTCGCCACTTTAAGCACTTCATCCGCCCGCAAATCTCCTGGGTCTCCTTTGTCTCTAATATACTCTTCTCCATTTGTATTTTGTTGCCTTCCTTCCTCTGCTTCCTGTGGTGATACCCGGCTTTCGTTGTAACTCCGTCGTTCTTCTTGTGGCTTCCACCGCTGTCGCCTCGCTCTTCTTGTAGAACCTCTCTTATGCCGCGGTGTATCGTGCGCAATATCACTATAGTCCAGTAGACGATGGTCTTCAAACTCCGAGTTGTCTGAGTCGTCTGAGGATGATCCATGACTAATCGTTGGGTTTTGGTGCTGTTGTGCGTCAACCATGCTGACTGGTGATGATGCTGGCGTTACAACTACAATGGTTGTCAGCATGCTCCATGTAATGAGGCCCATAAGAAAGAGACAACGAACTGCCGACAATCGTGGCAACTTATAGCGGTGTTTTATTTGCGGGGGCCTGTACCGCTATCGAGACCCCCCTCTCAAAAATTTGGGATGTTTAAGTGGCTTGCCATTCTGCTTAGGAGAGCCGCTACACCATTAATTTCAGCTTTTGTCTCTCGTTGCACTGTCTGCATGGAGGCAATCGTTTCTTCATGGTTCGTCAGTTTGCTTTCGACCAGTTGGGTCTGGTGCTCTAGTGCATGTTATAGTTGCTGTGTCAGTTTTCTCGATTGAGCTTCCAGCTGTGCGGTGACGAGGGAGTGAACTATTGGTTCAAAGCGTTTGGCCAGTGTGTCCACGTCAGTCGGTTCGAGTTGGCAAAGTCCGTCTTGATGGTCCTCGTGGATGGTTGTCATGGGTTTATTCCGTGTGATTACATCACGACGCTGGGCTGTGTCATTATGATAGTGGACGAGTCCATTCAATGGTGGCCTAGTCGAATTTCCACGTTCGTGGGGTGCAGCAGTCCGCCAGTATGAACTCCTGTGTGTGTATTGCTCACCTCGTCCTGGTGCTTGATCGCAGTCTTTGCTAAAATGTCCTGTTTGGTTGCACCTGAAGCACCGCATTTTTCCGTTCTCACCAGGCTTGTTGACAAATAGCTTGATATTGCCAATGTAAATTCGGCCACGTTGGTGCACGCCATAAGCGTCATGCATGCGTTCAGCATCCTCCTTGCTCTTTAGCATAATTGTACCTGACGTTCGCCCTGAGCGCACTTCAATTGTCGCGTTCGCGTAGCCAAGCCGGTGAATTTCCTCTCCGACATGTTCATACATGAGTTCGGGTTCGAACCCAAAAATATGCAGTTTGCGCTCAAACAGTGATCTATCCGTCCCTGTCGCTGGGCGATACAACTTTTCTCGCTCTGGGTCCCATTCACAGTTGGTAACCGGGGTCAATTGTATCGTGTAGCTGTGCGGAATATCATGCGTGAGTTCCTCTGCTTGCTGTAGATATGCCTTGTACACATCATGTGCTGTCTGTTCACTCTCAAAGCATAATCGGAACGCGAATACCGATGTTCCACTACCGGAATGCGCAACCGAACGCGGAAGGCATCTAATCGCAGGCCAAGTTCCTTGGTGTCGACTTTTGATCCCGTGTGACACGATAAGGGCCTCCAGGGCGCCCCATCGGTTCACCACCGTGTGAAGTTCTCGCGCCGAAACGTAATTTAAGTTGCTGTATTCAAGTTCGATGAGATCCAGGTTAGTCTCCATTGCGCCAGTGAATGCTGGTTGCATCGATACTGTTATTCCGCACACCTTAATGTAGTCTCGACGTAGTAATTTCCACAAGTCGCGACAGTTCTCTTTTGACCTCGCTGTAAGTCGCAAAGACCCTTTTGGTTGGAGACCTTTGTTGTCGAAGAAAACTCCGTTCGACTTGCAGATCTGAGTGGTTCCAGGTGCAAATTGAGGTACCCCCCCCAGTATCCTCGTCCTGGTACCTTAGTTGCTTGAGCATCGAGAGAGAACACAATCATCATGTTTGTTTGTCGGAATCGAGCTTCTAATTGGGACCACTCTGCTGTGGTGTGATCATGCTCCAGATCTTCTTCTCTACCTGTGGCAGATGCTTGTCCACAACCACTGCCTGCGTTCGATCCCCGACCACCATCTTCTCCGTGTTCGTCATCCTCTGCACTCATGTTGAAGTTTTCTTCTTGGTCATTCGTGATATTCAGTTCCGGGAGGCGAAACACCTCGCGTCTCGTGCCTTTGTACTCGACTCCGATGTTTGACGTGCCGGTTCGGGCTTCACCATCTTCATTTCTGCCACAGTCATCAGTTCTGATGATGTGGTCATCTCCATCCTCGAGGTCACCACAGTCCTGTTCACTGGAGCCTGCGTACCCCTTCTTGTCGATGTTTCCTACCCTGCTTGTAGCGCGTCCTCGTACCTCCTTCGACACTTTCTTCGTGCTGCGCTTGGGTAGCGCGATTGCCTTCGATGCCGATGTTGCCTTAGTCATACTCGTTCTTCATTGCTGCGTGTTTGTTACTCCAAGTCTGAAATGGTGGTCTGATCTCGCGCGAACGTTAATTTTAGCCGTTTTCGCTGGTGGTTTCTTCGGGGTCCCCTGCCCCTGCAGCTCGCCTTCCCACGAGATGTTGGATCTGCGGTCGTTACTGTCTTGTATCTCCTGCGTTGTCCTTGATATCACCACGATGACTCTGCCCTGCCGTATGTGCTGCAGTCTTGTAGTTAGGGATGGGCAAATGCAACGATGCCATTAATGCCATTTCATGCATTTTTGCATTTATGACATAAACGCATCACTTTCACGAAAATGCACTGCATTCGGGGTAGCTCCGAATTTTTTTACGCAATGAGCGATGGGTATTGACGAGTCTTAGTCGTAGGCATCCTATGAGTTCAACGATTCTCATACGACGGTAGCAAAGAGCAAAAGTTCGAGTGCTGAGTTAAGGTAAAATGTACATGTATTCTGGGTTGCCTTTTTGAACAAATGCACTGCATCGATGCCATCGATGCATTCCGTGCAGTGCATTAATGCCATAATGCATGCATTTGCCCATCGCTACTTGTAGTGGTTACTTAGGTCGCGTGCTTCCGCGTCCGTGTCAGGGTGCCGGTGCTGAGTTTCCTCCCTGGTCTTTCCTTGGTACCGTCCGTTACCCCGTTTTGCACTCCGTTGCAATTTGGAAACTGGTACCTAATAATACATGTAGCATTCGCCAAGTCGGGTGTACAGTATCCTAGGTTAGCCTATTCACACCAGCGCAAGGCTGCAAGGTGCAATTGCAGAGTGGCACTGCCTCTGCACGCTCAGAGCATTGCCATGTCCCATGATCGTGGAGGCTCCACCATCATGGCTCCACCGTGGAGTCCGCACGCAGTGCATGACGCACGCCCAAACGATAGCAGAAAGTGCCGCGCGCGCCGAATGGTTAGAATCCACTCGTCCAAGCTGAACTGGACAAGCCTTTGGATGTTTTGCCGCTTGGTTCACATCTGTCGGCGCTGACGAAAATCCTGAATCTCCGGGCTTTCGTGCAATACTGAATCCAAGTCACTTCCCGCGCCTGGCTATGCATGTATGGTCGGGAACACTCCAGCAAGATTCGCAATAGACACGCGCGTCCTAGAATGCTTGTCGAGTGCACACGGAGCCGACGTCAGCGGCCGGATGGCACCACACCAAAGCTCACACAGTTTCATCACTCCAGCATCCTCCACGCAGCGCACAAGCCCCTCTCCGTACGAATTGCGAGCGTCCTCGATGGTACAGCACCCCAGCCTCAACTCCGGCGCCAACGCGTCCTACGGCTCCGTGGCGACCGACGCGCCGCCCAAGGACTTCACGCCGAGCCCTCGCCGCCGTCTCACTCAATGGTACATCAACATGGCGCTCGTCAACTTCGTCGAGTTCGCGGCCGAGTCCTCGCGCGGCGTCGTGCTGGCCACGCTCTTCCTCTACAACAAGTCCCTGGGCGGAGACTTGGCCTTCATGGGTCTGCTGACGTCGCTCTTCTCGGTGGGGAGACTCATCTCGTCCACGGTCTTCGGCTGGATGTGCGACCGCTACTCGTTCCGCTCGGTGTATCTCGTGTCGTCGGGTATCTGTCTGCTGGGCAACCTCATCTACCTCATGGCTGACATCCACGTTGCAGACAGCCTGACGGTGTTGGCTGCGAGTCGGTTCATCGTTGGCTTCGGCGCCGGGAACCGCAGTGTCTGTCGTGCCAATGTTGCGGCCATGACCACCATCAACCAGCGCTTGCGCTACCTTACGATCTTGGCGACGGTCGTCTTCCTCGGCTACGCGCTGACACCGGGACTCGGTAGCCTCGTGGCAGAAGTGGACGTATTCTTCTGCGGCGTGCACTTCAACAAGTTCACGTCGCCCGGCTTGATCCTCGTGGTCTTCAACCTGCTGACGATCTTCGCCATGCTGACTGCGTATGATCCAGCGATTGGCATCCATGACGGCCCGCTCGAGTCCCCGAACACGGCGGCCACGAAGAACACGCTGTCGGATCTGACCTCCATGCCCGAGCGCATCGTGAACATTGGCGCAATGGTGTTTATCTTCCTCAACTTCTCCGCGCGTGGCATCTTGTCCGTGTTCGAGACTGTGAACATTCCGTTGTTTCTTCAAGTGACGGGCAGCGACCCTGACAGTGTCGTAGCTGTCGTGGATGCCTCCAACTTCCAGTTCTATCTCGGGTTGCTGGGCCTCGTGTCGTATTTCTCCATTGAGTACTTCCGCAAGAGCATGACGGACGTCAACTGGGTGCAGCTCGGATTCATGTTCCTGCTATCTGGCAACGTTCTGCTAGTGGTGCTGCCCGCGTCGTTGACGTTTGGCCGTCTCGCATTTGCGGAGCTGCTGGTGTGGAGTATCGGCTGCCCGATCACGACTGCGGTGGTGGTGGCTGCCTTCTCGAAGCTACTTGGCGGGCGACCGCAGGGCACTCTCATGGGTCTTCTTGGTTCGGCTGGCTCAGTGTCGCGTATTATCCTGCCGCTGTTGCCTGCTGCTATCCCGACGCTGACACCGGTGTTCATGATCAACATTGCGTTATGCGCACTCAGCATCGGGCTGCTGTACTGGTACAGTCGGGTCGTGTACAGAACGAAGCTGGCGCTGTTGGCTGATGTCGAAAATGCTTTCCGGATCGTATCCCCGCCAAACGACCCGCGTTCACCGCTGGGATCTGACAAGGTGGATTTTGACTAAGCAACTAAGCCTATACGATAGTAACTGTGTGTAATTGATAAGGTAGCCTTCCTGGGATACGCTTGCGGTTTGACGCTGATGCTGCTGCTGAAAGTCACCGGATCCCGTTTCAACCGTAGTGCTGCATCGCGTCCATGAAGATTCAGATTCCGTTTTCAGTGGTTACAGTTGTCGTGGACTACTACTAGTATCACTCTGCAATTCGCCTCTCCAGTGACAAGTCGACTCGGAATGACTAACTACTCAAAGGTGCCGCTGCAAGATGACGGCCCTAGCGTGTCCTACGGCTCGATCGAAAACAACCCGGTGCAGAAAAACCCTCGTGTCGTTCGATGGTATGCAAACATGGCCATGATCAACTTCGTCGAGTTCGCGGCTGAAGCGTCACGCGGGGTGGTGCTCGCTACACTTTTCTTGTATGCCAAGTCGCTAGGCGGCAGCTTGAGCCACATGGGGCTGCTCACGTCGCTCTTCTCGGTTGGTCGACTCATTTCGTCAATGTTATTCGGCTGGATGTGTGACCACTACTCGTTTCGCTCGGTCTACCTTGTGTCCTCGAGCATTTGCCTGGTGGGGAATATCGTGTATTTGCTGGCAGAGGACTGCGCTACTGGCAGTTTGATCGTGCTATCTGCGAGTCGCTTTATCGTGGGCTTTGGCGCTGGAAACCGCAGTGTTTGCCGTGCAGATGTCGCCGCCATGACTACAGTCGGACAGCGTTTACCATACATGACAATTCTATCGACAGTCGAATTCCTTGCGTACGCGCTCACACCCGGACTTGGCAGTCTCGTCGCCTACACCGACACGTTTGTGTTTGGCATTCACATGAACCAATTCACAGCCCCAGGCGTCATTTTGGTCGTCCTCAATGTCCTGTCCATTGTTGGCATGCTCACGGCGTACGATGAATCAGTGAAGCCTCGTGACGGCCCACCGGAATCTGCACCGACGACGCAGGGAAGCAACGCGCGGACCGAAACCATAAGTTTGCCGGATCGAATCATTTATATTGGCGCTACAGTGTACATCTTCTTGAACTTCAACGCGAGGGGAATGCTCTCGGTCTTCGAGACGGTCAACATCCCGCTCTTCCTAGAGGCCACGGGAAAGGACCCGAGCACGGTGGGTGCTGTCGTGGAGGCCTCCAACTTTCAGTTCTACTTGGGCTTGCTCGGGTTGCTGTCCTACTTCTCGATCGAGTACTTCCGCAACAGCATCTCGGACGTCAGCTGGGTGCAGTTGGGATTCGTGTCGCTGCTTGTTGGCAATGCAGTGTTGGCGGTGGTGCCCACGGCAGATCTATCGATTGCTCTGCTTGCGCTAGCTGAGATGCTGGTGTGGAGCGTGGGGTGCCCGATTACGACTGCGGTGGGCGTAGCGGCCTTCTCGAAGCTGCTCGGAGGACGTCCACAAGGCACGTTGATGGGGCTGTTTGGCTCGGCTGCCTCCGTCTCCCGCATCATTTTGCCTCTCATCCCCGCCGCCATCTCGACGCTGGCACCGGTTTTCTGGATCAACGTTTCGCTATGCGTACTCAGCGTGTTGATGCTGTGGTGGTTCAATCGACTGGTGCACAACACGAGGATGGACTTGCTGGCCGACACCGAAAAGGCTTATCCGCCCGGCGGCGTCGTCGCGAAAGACAGGCTTTGAGGGGCCGCCGAAGGCAAGCTCCCTCGACACGTACGTATACATGAGGCTCTTTAATACAATATCACTGGTTGGGCCGCCCAACTTGGGCAAGGCACCCGTAGCCTCCATATCAACTGCATTGCTCTCTGTTGTGCATATCAGAAGCGCCAGCGGCGACGCCACGGAGAGAGATCAATGCAGCCATTCTGGCAGAGAGACTCGAGCTGGAGAGAGGGCGGTGGGAGTCCCACTGGGAGTGCTCGTTGCCGCAGAGCTCTGGGTTGGCAACCGCCGACAAGTGACTTCAACATCTGACGCAGGCCGGAACATGGAGATGGATGGGAGAGGGGCAAGGCCGGAACAACCGCAAGATACAGGCAACGACGCAGAAATCCGGCCGACACAAATATCCGGCAGACAAAATCGTGCATGACCTCTCCAGCCAATTAGATTTGATCAGTAGACTTCATCTTTGTACATCATATGCTTTTGAGTACTTTATATGAAATGACGTGTGCTTTATGTCAGCTGGAAGTGTTTTTTCTGCAGTTCCCTGTGGTAATGGACGGGGATTTCTCGTTATTTTACTATGGGGGATGGCATGCAGTGGTGCCGGATTTCTGCGTCGTTGTCTGTACTTTTTCGCTTCAGTCCTTGCAGCAAAGGACTTTGCTTGTGCAGGCCAATTTTTCGTATAACTCACTCGCGACCATCTGCTCCAGTGTTTGTACCGAGCGACTCGTCCGCCTGCAGCCATTGAACGTTTGCTGGCTTGTCCGCCGTGGCTTGATCATCTGGTACTGTACAAGCATCGAAGCGCCCACGCGCGTCGCGTCGGCGCCAGCTGGAACGTGGTCCTTCCTGTGGAGATTCGACTCGAGCAAAAAGCCCGCTACGCGCGACACCTTGCCGCCAATCTTATGGGCGGCTCGGTCTCCGAAGCCACGGTCTCCGTTGCATTGATGGCTGGTCACCACACGGCAACACCAATACGAGTGCGATAATCGCCCTCGACACGCCAGCAGGCCTCAGCAAAGCAAGGGCAATGCTTTGGCCGTGTTTTCCGGCGAGCGCGTCCTTTTTGTGTGACGAAATGATACTGCAAGCGTGCCTGCCAGGCAAGGTCCTGCAACTGCGGCCGGTTGGGCTCCCGTCGCCTACAGACGTCGCCCCGCCCG
>JAHQIV010001003.1:0-14422 GCA_030463285.1 Phytophthora europaea
CTCGCCCGTGTCCATCCACGGCCGGTGGACTCGCTGCCCGCTGAAGGCCACGGCGGCGGCCAGGTTCTGCTTCAGCGGCTGGTAGAAGGTCTCGCACAGGTCCTGGCACTCGAGCGCGAGCGCGTTGAAAATGTCGTCGTTTTTCCGCTCGAGGTCGCTCGCCATGCCTTCGAATGGCACCACGGGGAACTTGTCGTGCTCGCAGATGTGCGCCAAGATGTCGTCAGCTGTGCTTTCGGCTGCGTTGGCGTCTGGATACGAGTCCTCCGGGAACATATCGGCCTTGAGATCACTGCGACGCTCGTGCATCTCGTCGTCGTCCAGACCCTCGACACGCCACTGCACTTGCTTGGCTTTCAGCACGCGTGAGAACTCGTCCATCAGCGACTTGGCCTCACGCCGATACTCGCGCACAGCCTTCTTGGCCGCATCACAGAAGTTACACTTCTTCTTGGCGTCGCGCTTGCCAACGCTGATGCTCTCCCAGTGCATCCCCAGCTCCGACACGTGCACATACTCGGTCGTGGAGGCTGCAAAGTCGTCCCCTAGGCGATCCCACATCGAATTCAGCGCCACACGCACGTCCTCCATCGTCCATTTTGCCGCCACATCTTTATCTGTTCGTGCTGGCAGCGGCACCACAACTGGGCGTGCGCGACAGAACTCCTCGAACGGAGTAGCAACATACGCGCGACTGTAGAACGGCTTGAGACGCGTCTCCAGACTGCCGATCAGCGACAGCAGCTGTGCAGCTTGACCGCGTGAATAGTCCAATGGTGCCTTATCTTCCATCAATCGACTGTTGATCTCTCGCTTCCAGGCGACGTGGGTGTGCTCCCTGCATTCTGACCAGAAGCTTGATTCCTCTCCAGCCCCAGTAGTAGTAGAACTTTGTTGCCTCTCCAGCGACAGATCCATCCAGTCACCATTGCAGCCGTGCAGCAAATGAACCCCGACACTGCAATTGCCCAGAGCCATGACACCCAGCCCCCGATCATGTCGAAGCGTCCGACACGTCCCCAGCAGCTGCACCATGTCTTTGACGCCCAGGAACCACAGCGCGCCGGCTGTGAGCGCCGCGTAGAGCTGCTCGCTGTAATCAGAGCCATACGCGTCGTCTCCCGTGCTGGAACTGCGCTGTCGCTTGGCCTCCGCTCGAGTCCTTGGGCCAGCCATGGTCGCTCTTCTTCGACTGTACCGGTAGTCTCCAATAAGAAAATAGATGTCCGTTTTTTGGGAACGGTCTCAGGAGGACCAGAAAACTACGGTGACACTTCAACATGTACATCACGTGCGACTTGCCTGCAACAAGCCTCCTAGACTAGACCGTCATGGGGACGATCCTGCAGGCGGCTCGACGGTCTTCTTCGATGAGGAGGTTCTGCAGCATTTGGTGGTCCCTCCGCACCTTCCCGCTGAGCGAGCTGAGGATGTAGTCTCTGGTGTGCACCACGTCCGCGTTCGACGAGAAGCTCTCCGAGCCTTCGGCGTAGAGCTGGTAGCACGTGCGCGCAACCGAAGCCTGTGTGGGGTCGGACTGGGACCGTGAAATGATGATCCAGCACCGGTCGAGGAACGTCAGCCCCATGTGTGGCAGCGTCAGGATGTTGTGCTTGATCACCACGACGCGGTCGGGCTCCTCGAACTTGCGCATGAACTGGAACCCGTCCATTTTGAGCACACCCGACGGATTGTGCAGCGCGACCAAGAAGTTCTTCTCCAAAGAGTCAGGCTTGCGTCCGCGGATCTGTAGCCACCTCAAAGAGAGACGATAACAACAGTCACTTGTTAGTTAGTTAGTTGCAAAACAAAACATTCCGGCACAAATACCGACGTACGAAGCTGTAGATGCGCTCGGGGTCCTGACTCTTGACGTTGAGGTCCTTCCAGACCACATCTGCCGCCACGCGCAGCGGACACGACACGGGCGTCGTGGTGACTATCTCGATGCAGTTGCCGTTCGTGTCGCCGCTGCATTTCACCCTCGTGTTGCACGAAATGGTGGCCGGCAGGTCCGGCGGGAACACCGAGTCCGAGGCCAAGTAGAGGCTCTCCACACTTTTCTCCAGCTGAGAGATGATGGTCATGGTCTGATCCTCCACCGAGCTCGCAATTGCCTTGTTCTCCTCGTCCTCAAACACAAACTCCTTGCCCTGCAGCCAATAAAACCCACCACCCAATCAATAAAACCCACAAAAATGAACAAATACAGATTTTCCACCTACATAAAGCAGCGAGCGCCGCTGCACCAAGTGCCGGAACGCTCCGTTGACTTTGTCCTGATTGGCCCAGATCTCTCTGAGTTTCCTGTTGGTGCGCTCTGCTTGCTGACGTCGCTGGAATTCACCCACCGCTTTCTTGAACCACTCGCGACTGTCGTCCTCCTCGTTCTGGGGTTTTGGGTTTTTCTCCTGCACCACGCGGGTTTTGTGTCTCTGCTGCCGTCGCTGCAGCAGCAGCTTCACCTGCTCCTCCAACTCCAGCGCCTGGTCCCTCAGAGCGCGCAGCTCCGCCTTTTTGCGGTGCTGCAGCTGGGTGGAATAGCACTGCGAGTCACCCTCTAGACGCTGGGTTTTATTCGATTTTGGGACTGTCCGTCGCTCCACAGCGCTGCAATTGCTGGGTTTTTTAACCTCGCGTTTCTGACGCGGCTTGCCGTCGGAGTCGCACTCGTCGATGAAGGCCAGCGCGTCCGCCAGCATGGCGTCCATGTCCTCCTCGCGCTCCAGGAAGCTCATTCTTGCTGCGTTGAGGTTTTTAAAGTTTATGGAATGACACTGAAGGTCTGGGATTGGCTAGAGCATAAAAAGTATTCGATGATTGGTGGAAAAATGTCGTATACCGGTAGCATACGTTTTGTTTGCAACTGTCGATTTTTCAGCTGCCGTCGTCAATTAACTTAGCCTCGCACAGAATATTTCGTCCAAATTGGCTGCGCCGACGAAGCAAGAGGCCTACACGTTTTGCTACGCTGCAGTATCAAACAGAACTGCTTCGAGTTCCGCGGGGATGAAGATTCTAACGTTAGTGTTGTGTTCTCTCCTGGGGGAACCCTCAAGATGATCTTGAGGGTTCCCCCATCTTGACAAGATGCCCCGCGCCCGCCCCAACCCCAGCACGGTGTCGCAATCTTCTCCGCCTATGCAAACTGCGGAAGTAGATACTTCAAAGTATGCAGCATTGCCAAGGGGGGGCATACTGGAAGGCGTACAGTGAAATTAACTTTGTGGAAAATCAGGGTGGGGCGGTAACGTCGCACAAGTGCGACCGACGGTGGGCATGAATGCCGCCTCGAAGTTGCTATAGGTTGCGCTTTCAGGCACAAACGCGGGGTGGATATGCTGTCAGTCGCTGCAACTCGGAGCGCATCATCCTCTCGGACCTGCGAGGCTGTCATCCAAGTGTGATGGTCGCTCTAGGATGACACTTTCGCAGGTCCAAGAGGACAAACCCATCGACTCTCTCGCCGCAAGTGACCCCGTGTTGGTGGGCAACTACTTGTCGACCATATCTGGCGCTTACGTGGAGAGAAGTTGTCTCTTAACAAGGCATATCGGACTGGCAAGCTTAGTCTTGATGATCTCTACCGAAATGGGACATTGTAGAACATTCACTTTCACGAGGGTGCTGGCCAAGCAGTTGGTACCTCTTTGCGTATGAATCCTCGACGATTTTAAATTGGAATTCCAGTTTTTGCAACAGAAATTTGAAATTGCAATAACGGTTGCCAAAAGTTCATGTTTGCAAAAAGTCCGGCACAAAAGTACAGTACGGTAAGCTGCTTGTAATCTGGAGGACGGATGTCAAATCATAAAAGTCGGAGGTGGCGAGTTGCCCTCCTAAACCCAAAACCCCTTCCATGTTGGGTTTAACACTATCGGGCCGAGCGAGATGTGACCATGGTTGGTCCTGGGTTTCAGCCCGCATGCCCCGCAGACGGATCTTAAACCGCACGACTTGCCGAGCGAATTTGCTATCACCCTCTCCTGGCATTTGATAGTATCTACCAGTACCGGTACCAGCGACAAGTTGACCGTTTCCTACAATATTAATAAGGGCACGACCAAAGCATTTGCAATTTATTAGGGCACATGCAGCTCGATAAGACTGTTCTCGCAGCAGATAACGCTCTCAGTGATTGCAAAAAGCAGATCTCAAGACTTGAGGACTTGATTTAGTCAAGTAAGCTTACCTACGGTACATAGCTTCGAGCAGCAGATCTCGTGCTGAAGTAAGACAGTTTGTCGAGCTGGGATACTGTATGTTGCACCCTTGTTAGACGAGTGGTGGTTAAAAACGAAGTCCATCATCAGGGGCGTCTTCATTCTCCAAGTTGCTTCTGACACGACACCTCTCAATTGACCGCACGATGAACAAGTGTCTGCTTCTGCTCGTGGCTGTGCTTGCCATATTCGTTGGCGGCGATTCTGTCTCCGCGTCAGCAGCTCGTCCCAACATCGAAACGTCCGAGTTGAGTCCCTCGAGCGTGGGCCATGTCATCCAGACGGACAACGGCGGCAAGCGATCGCTTCGTGGCCTCGCGTTAACCGATGACGCAGTCAACGAAGAGAGGGGCGTGACGGAGCTAGCCAACAAGTTCAAGACTTGGGCGTCCAACTCTAAACTCGGGCAGAAGTCTCAGTCGTGGCTCCGGAAGAGGAGCGAGGTGAAGGCAGCGAAAAAAATGAGGTTGGCCAAGCTGTTGGTTGACCACGACGTCGACTACAAAATTTTCTACAAGAACAAGATCACACCTCAAGAGTACTACGATGCGAAGGGCTTTCACCCCAGGCTTATCCACGTTGATAGAACGGAGAACATTTTCAAGAATAACCCCGGATTTGAAAAATATCTTGGGTACGTGAAGTATTGGAACACGAAAGCGCTCAAAAAGACTGTTTAATCCCGTACTGCACTGGCGGAATGACTGGCGCGTGGCTGGACTGGAGGAGGCTGATCGACGATCTGTGGGGATCCCTCATTAAACATTTACGTGTACTTGTGAATAATCCCTTGATACCCTGTAAACCAGGAAAATACGATCTGCCTTCTAGCAACACCATATCAGCACTAGACTTTCCTCTATCTTAGATAGGGTTCTAGCGCACAATTCGAATACTAACTGTTAAAATTAACGTAGAATGACTCAACGCTGGGCTTGACGGCGATGCCGATGGGCCCACCTGACCAGGCAGCTGAAGGCGACCTCGACACCCTCTGTAGATTTATGGCTGGGTGCTTTGACTCGCCACGGTGCGGAAGAACTGCTTGCTGCCGATCTGGATGGACGCCGCCAACCTTTGTTCCGCGCCAGCATCGCGATGTCCAGCATGTCCTCCTGCTTAACTGGCGAGAGGAAGCCAATGATGCCAATGTGGCTACCCGGTGCCACTGCACCGATGGTCTGAGCAGTGGTACCCGACCCACCAGTCTCGACCACAAAGTCGACGCCTTTGCCGTGCGTGACACGTTTCACCTCAGTCGCCCAGTCCGGCGTCTTGCGGTAGTTGAAGGTGTGGTCGGCATCGAAATTGTTCTTGACGAACTTGAGCTTCTCGTCCAAAGACGAGATGATGATGGCGGTGGCGCCAGCAGCTTTGGCTATCCGCAGATCGAAGACGGAGTGCATACGATTCGGTTGGGCCCTTGAAACTTTTCGAGCAGTTGTTCAATTTGGTAGATGCCCTCGCACGCAGTAGTCGGTCGATGCCCGCAGCTAGAACGCGTTCGCACCGAGCTGCAGCAAGCTCTGCCATGACAGTTCTCCCCAGCAACAACCCCAACACCGCAGAGACTCCGCCGCTGGCGGAGCTGTGGAAGCTCAAGTCTCAGGCACAAAATGGCGAGCATCGGCGTCAGCTCCGCCGCGAGCACCGTGAGGCCTTCAAGAAGGCAGAGACCAAGGAGCCCGATCCAGAGCCACAGCACACGGAGAAGAGCAAGCCCAAGCGCAAGAAGTGCAGCTTCTTCAAGTGGCTATTCGAGCCTGCAGTGGCCGCGAGCCGAAAGGTGGCGCCACCGCCACCGCCGCCGCCGCGAGTCCACGTCAAGATCCCCATCGTCTACAGGAACGGCGAGCACAAGGGCGTCGTCGTGCGGGTGCCTTTCTCTCGATCTATGCAGGCCAACCGCCGCACGCTGCTGCTGTCCCAAGACGACGTGAGCTGCGGCATCTCGACACGGAGGTCGTGCTCGACTTCCCAGACAGACTGGCGTGGGAAGCGTACGAGGGCGGATGGAGAAAGAGAAGAGGACACTGAAGGAGGAGAAGCTGGCGAGAGAGCTGGCCAAGTGAGTGCTCTTGAATATTTAAACTCCACTGAGTGTTCCCGTCTGTACCTTGGTAGCAGTCAAAAGTCTCCACCGAAATCTCCACCTCCTCCATCAAAGCCGCCGCCATCGTAACCTCCGCCAGCATCACCGTCATAGCCACTGTGGTCAGCTAGCCTTTCTCCGATCAGCAGACCACCGAGAAGACCAGCGGTGCCGCCCAGCGCTGCACCCGTGCCAGCGCTCATGCCCCCGCCACCACCTCCACTTTGACCGTAGTATCGGCCATAGGCCGGCGTTGCAGCAGCGTAGCCAGGTTCGGCCGGATATGTCGTGGCTGCAGTCCAGTACGGCTGGCTGTCTGTGCCGCCCGTGACGGGAGTTGCAACTGGGATGACAGTGTCCGGGTCTCTTTGGTCTGTCGACCGCTTGAACGCCATGAAGCAGCAGCCGCAGCAGCAGAGCAGCAGCCCCAGCGACCCGAGCAGCCACCAGAGCGGCACTAGATCAATGCCGCCGCGATACGGGGCATACCCGCAGTTGCAGGCGTAGTTGGAGACCTTGCACACGGCGTCGGTTGGGCAGCAGCACGGGCGTCGGTCGTTCTGGCGGTCAAGCCAGTCGCCGCAGAATTGGCCTTGCTCGCCGTGGTAGGCCTTGGAGCAGTCCCCCGTGGCAGCGCACACCTCGCATCTGCACCGAGTCTGCAGGTAACAGCGCTGTAACCAGCAGCAACAGGAGGCGCCACATTGCTCAACACCGGGGAATGTCCTGGCCGGAGGACGAGCTTTTCGCAGCGAGAGAGATCCCCGTCCCAAGCTGAAGCCAGAACCAGACAGCACAGCGAGGCATAACGAAGAAGGCACTTCCAGTACCTGTTATGCTAGGCGTCGTGACGGAGGGGTTAATCACTGCAGACAGAGGAGATGGAGAAAACGTGTTTCTGCATCTTAACTTCTCAGTCTTCTACGTATATGTACACTCTATCGATCAATTCGCCGTGTTGAGGCCTTCAGACCCGGCATTGAGCTGTGCACGCATGTAAATAACAAAAACTTTTACAGTCACATCTACTTTTCTTAGCTGTGTCGGCGTCTACGTCCATCGGAGCTGACTGCGCTTGAATGAGAGATATTCGGGCTGATAAAAGGTCAAACCTTTGGTCTTATCTTTACTGCGTCCTTACACTCACGTCAAGGACTAAGTATCCTATGGGGGCAATAATTGAAAACATGGGCGAGAAACAAGCGCTCATGTGTGTATAGGCTGCCGAGAGAGGCTACACTCGCGTATATGTGACCTTCTAACCTATTGTTGTGCTCCTCGTCAGCTTCCTTCCGTCGTTTTTAAGCATAACGTTAGCGGTAAAAGCGCTCAGGATGTCATCGTTTGGACCGCGCTCGATTGAGGGCGAGGTATGTGGGATATCGAGTTTTCTGGCGACAGTGGCTGGTGTTTCGAGTTGGACGATCCACAGCTTGAACTGATAATTCTGCATTGTCTCGGCCAGCGTTTTCAGATCTGGGATCTGCTTTAGCGACAGTGTTCCAGTCGCTAAAGACAGTGTTCCAGTCGCTAACTTCGCCTCCGGTACTTTAGTCAAGAGCAAATGGTAAATTTGGTAGTCGGGAAAACCGCCAGTTCCCCACTTGGCTCTGAATCCCTTGACAAATCTGAACCATTGCATGGTCTTCTTGTTGTTATCGATTACCCGAAATATCTTTTCAACTATTTCAACTACTACACGTCTTGTAGTAGTTGAAATAGTTGAAAAGATATTTCTATTTCAACTACTACACGTCTTGTAGTAGTTGAAATAGTTGAAAAGATATTTCGGGTCCCTCCCTTGATGGAGCCATATCTTCTGGGACAGCTTCATGTCGAATTTTCGAAGCCTTGACGTCTTTTGGTCCAATACCGCAAGTCTCGATACCCATTCGCCATTAGGCGCTCTCTCTTCTCCGTCTGAAGTAATGACCTTCCCGGTGTCATCTACAGCCTCGGCCTCCTGCGAGCGTAGCAGCCTTTTGGTTGCGGCTGAGCTGGTGGCTTGTTCAGAACGCACCAGGGCTTCCGCAGCGTGGGTTCCAGCACAAAAGAGTACGAGGACCAGCAGTGCAATGCACTGCATGCGCATCTTTGCTTTCGATGGGGTTCTTGGAGGAACGTTGCGCGCTTGAACGCAGATTGAGAAGTGTACAGTACTTGATGGTATTATACTGTAGTGGCTGATTACGTGAATGTGGCTACCGTAATTTCGAGTGTCACACCATTAGAGCATCTTGGTGTGTTCTACACCATGTTAGCGGGTGGTGAGTCACTACTGTACTATCAAATCCTGTCACCTGGTGTATGATTTTTCCGACCAAACTACATGTACTATGTTAGCGAGGGAGGGAATCCTACACCAGCGATTTGGGTGTGCATCACCAAAAATCGAGAGATCATCACCAGAGATTTGGACATAATCACCAGACTTTTTGAGGGTCACAATGACCAGCCATTTGGAAATCGTCACCAGGAAATACGGTATCCATCACCAGATAAAAGGAACATCTTGCAAAATCTTTTGAAAATAAGCTGCTTGGGCGTCGCAAAGATCAGTCATAAATGGCTGCTACAACTTCAGAGTGTAATACGTAGGATGTATACTTAGCGTGGAAAATAACATAATATATTATGCAAGTTAGAGCTGTGCTCTTCTAAAACCTACGACGTTTGGTCTGTTCACATGATGATCGAAAGGTTGATTGTGCTTGAGTCGTTCCTGCGCTGAGAACATCATCGGAGCCCCCTGGTGGTGACGCGAAATCTTCGTTTAGCATTGAAGTGAAGCTGCTGAAATGATTCGAGAGCATTGGAGCATCTCGGGGTTCGACACCCCACTCAGCCACAATTGACATGTCATCCGTAGTTGTGCAATCGGATGTATCGAGGGGAACCGCTGGTGATTTAGTGGCGTACTCGGAGGAGCGAGTAGCTAGTTCAGACTGGATGGGTCCAAATACTGGAGTTGTGGGTTCAGTACTTTCGCCGTTATCACGCTGAAAAGGGTGGGGGCTGTACACAATTACGTTGGTGATATCCGGCATGGCTGTTGGCAGAGTTATGCTACAAGTCGGTTCTTGTTGTTGTGAACGGCGAGAAGGTTTCTTTGATTTATTGGAGCGGGACTGACTCGTATTGCTGACAAAGCGGGGAACGCAGTCTGGCATTCCAGGGCAGGGCAAAAGCAACTCTCGTGTGCTCAGGATGACGTGAATACACAAACCATATTTTGCCTTAAATCGACACCCGCAAGTTCGTAGCCGCGCATCCACAATCCACCCGTCTTTTGGCATACTTTGCCACTGCATTCGTAGTATGTGGATCGATTTGTAAGGTGAAGTTTGCTTCTTTGGGTCCTCCGCAAAAACATCATCTGCCTGACAATTCTTAGTATGACCATATCGGCTACGAGGGCAATGGCGAACTCGAACCAGGTGCGGAGGAAGATCATCAGCCGTGGGGAGTGGAGTAGCACGAATTTCTTTTTTTGTAGTGTCGAATTGTACAAAGCTTTCATGCGCTGTGAGACTGCGGGTAAACTGCTAAACACAGTTCTTTTGTTCACAAATACCATCCTGGACTTGTCCAGACGGTCCACTAACTCAGTCGGAGTCGCCTTTTTCGACTTGTTCACCAGCTTCAGGGGTTTATGGTACTGCTCTAATGGATTATTGGTTTTTGCGTAGCCCGGGGGTGTGAGATAAGCCTGCCAACATGAAAATCGGGGGTGCAAAATCCACTGCGAAATAATGTGGTCGGCCAACGTTTTGAAATTTGGACAAAACGAAGCGGCTGAGCGCCACGCCGCAAGTACATTGGCCCGTCTGGTTAAGTAATCTTCCTCATTGCGAGCAAAATGTAGATTGTTCAAGTCCCGATATGCCGTGTTGCCAGTGACAGGATCTAGTCTTGCTTTAGCCACATGATCTTTGACATTTTGGGCTACGTGGAACCAACACATTAGGATCTTGGCCGTTGGTAGTTCCGTCGTACACGCGTTAAACTGCGCGTTGTCAGCATCAGTCATCACAAAGCGAGGCAGGAACTGAACCATGAATGTTTTCCATACCACTCATTTTAGGAACGCGCAGCACCATCCAACGTCTTCACCGGTACGTCTCGAAGTGCAGAAATATACGATCGGAAAGAATTTGCCGCAGCAATCAGAGATACCAAACAGGAAAACGGGATAGCGTTGCTTGACGACACTATGAGTGCTATCAACGTGCAGTATGAGTAGTAATAGCCAGCACATTACACCGGCAGTTTTTTTTCTTAGCTTTATTTAACAAGGAGAATAGGGCTAACCGTTTCTAATGCAATGCTACGACTTTAACGACACAACCTCTCGATCACCTTAGGACGAGAGAAAGCGCCACCACCTCAGAAGTAGTTTTAAATGCTCTCGTCTCCTTAGAAGCGACAGCCGGTGGTTTCAACGAGACAACCTCTCGACCACCTGAGAGTGAAAGCAACGTCTTTTGGATCTTAGGGTAGTTTTAGAACCGCTCAACCAACAACACTCAAACTATACATTGATAAATGCAATAGAAAATTACGCCGGCAATTTTTACCGCAAGGAATAGTTCAGAGCAGCGCGACGCGTGGCGTCTCACCATTGGTTGGAAGTCTATGTGACACGCCTTCATTTCCGCTTAAATACGTCCAGAACCCCCTTCTTCCTCATTCCAGAGTCTGCCAGCTCGAGGAAAGATGGTCAAGCTTTTCTGTGCGATCGTTGGTGCGGCGGGAAGCGCGTTCCCAGTGGACATCGACACGAGTCAGTCGGTGGGAGACCTGAAGGACGCGATCAAGGCGAAGAACGCAACGACTATCACGGGCGACGCGAAGGACCTGCAGCTCTTCCTGGCGAAGAAAGGCGAGGGCCGCGGCGCATGGGTGACGGAAGAAGAAGCGATGAGCGGTGTGGGTGACACCACTGATCTGAAGCTGCTGAAATCTGCGCGAGCGGCAATCGGTGATATTGGACTGTCAGAAGACGAAGTGCGGCTCCAAGTCACCAAGGAAGAAGTTGAGGATCTGAAGGGCCCTGTTCACGTGCTGGTGGTGGTTCCGGAGGGTGCAGTTGGTTCAGCGAGCGAGACTTCCAAGTTGGATCAACTCAGCGAAAAGGTCGACAAAATGAACGACAAACTGGACAAAACTATGCTGGGAAAGCGCAAGGTTTGCCACTCGAGCGCGAGTTCGAGTCTTTTGGACGATTTGCATGTTCGGTTGCGAGCTTCCCGCGCGGTTCCATTCGAGACTGAGAAGCATGTTGAACCGTTCACGTGGGAATACATAGTCGATGAGCGTGGTCAGAAAATCAAGCTCACTGAGGAACAGCAACGTGAACGATATCGCGAGTACGTTAAAGTCAACATTGGTGATGCGCTCGCGAAGAACAAGCTTTGCGTGTACGGTGTGGAGAAAGGGGAAGGTGGGAAAGACATTCTTTCGGCTGACGTACCAGGGCACGACATTAAACTTGCTGGACGCACAGACATGATCATACTGAGTGATCAGGTCTTGGAGAACCGGCTCGAATTGGAAATGCTGCCTGACGTGAGATTGATTATCGAGGTGAAGCAAAAGGTGGAGCGACGCTCCGTCTCTCAGGCTGTGTCAGAACTGATAGCACTGGATATTATGGCTGATGAACCTGTGATGGCACTCTTGACCGACTTGCAGAAGCATTGGCAGTTTTTTTGGGTCGCCGACCCGACTAACAATCGCGGTACCATCGAATCGGTGACTATTTGTGATCCAAGCAAGGCGTTTGCGGTGATTAAGACTCTACTGGCAAGTGCTGGTGCAGTGGTCAGCCTTCCGTGCTTCCAAGAACCTATCAAGAGGCTGAAGATTTCTGGGGTCCTGGCCTCTATCGGAGAGGGTGGCGGTACTAGTATTCGTGAGAGCATCGAACGATACTATGACATCGCCAGTATATTAGGTCCCGACATGGACATGGCGCGCGCTGTGGCTAGGCAGGTCACTCGATCTATTCCCACGTTGAGTTATTTTAGCTGATTCTCCCTTCGGCATGCTGCACTAATAAATTGCTTTTTATCACGATTTTGTTAATCCTGACAAATATAAAGTTAATAGTATATAAAGATGACGTACTCACCCGATCAATATCTCGCTAACAAAGAGCGCAACAATGAAGCGCAGAAGCGCTACTACCAGCGCACACGTGAAGCTCGTCTATCCTATCAAAAGGGATATGACGAGATCAAATTCGAACACGCAAGCGAAAGCCGAAAAGCAAACTTAGTGCCGGTGAAACCGAACTTAACTCAGAACCCGAACTTAGCTAATTAATTTAAAAAAATATATCACATAAAAAGTCAATCCGTATATAGACAATGACTGACGGTACCACGCTTACGATTTTGAAGGATGCCCTCGGCGACCTTAGCCAGTACCATTCGTCTGGGTGGTTCTGGCATGTAGTAGAGGGTGAATGGATACCTATAGGCAAAACGCAAGTTTATCCGTGCCCTGGCTGTCGACCTAATGTCAACCCACGGTGTTATTGCAACACCCCGATCAAGCGACACTTCCGTTATTGGGGGTGGATGACTCCTACATCCACTTCCTATTTAAGTGTGATTTCGTATCTGAAGCCTCTAGGCTGGATTTAGCTCGTAATTTACTCCCAAGAACGGTTATTGGAGGCAAAGACAAGTACAGTGATAAGACATTCAATTGGGTCAAGACAAGCTTAGCATTTGGTAAGTACAGAAATCGAAAGCCAGAGTCGTTATTGGGGGTGGATGACTCCTACATCCACTTCCTATTTAAGTGTGATATCGTATCTGAAGCCTCTAGGCTGGATTTAGCTCGTAATTTACTCCCAAGAACGGTTATTGGAGGCAAAAACAAGTACAGTGATAAGACATTCAATTGGGCCAAGTCTCACGATTCAAAATATTATCGCTGGTTGCAAACGCGCGACAGACCCTACGTCAAGTATTTGAATTAAATAATTTCGAAATTTTTTGTATGGGGCTAAGATATAAAGTCGATCCTGATACAAGATCCAATAATTATAAAGTCATTTCCACGAGAATAATATCGCCAAGAATATATAGGCAACATGTTTGCATACGAGCTTGAAGGTCTAAAGAGATTGAATATTGATGTTGTTCGCTGGGGCAGCACCTATCGCGTTAAGGTACGTGGTAGAACTGGTAAGATGGTTTATGTTAGCAACGTTTCTCGTCCGACCAATCAGAAGCTGCTAGCTAAGCAATACAAGATTTCTGTCGAGACTCTGAAGAAGCACATGTCCCCGGACTACAAGACTGACCCCAAGTATCGTTTCTACAACGGAAAACACATGGAGTCGCACCTGTATGAAGGTATCCAGCCCACTGAATTCTACGACAAGCTCGAGAACGTGCTTGCTAACCAAACTAATGCTTTTTAAGGTAAACATTGCTCTTGGCTACGATCTCGTAAGCCTAACGGATGGTAGTTTTACCCAGTACTGGCACCCGAACCTGGCTAACACCTACGTATTTAAGACCCCTGTTGCTATCAACAGTCGATCTGACATTCGTAAGAAAATTATCTCAGAGATCAGGTCGATGGAGTTGGCTAACACGCTGAACTACCCAAAATCGGGGTATAAGCTGAAGTCAATTACTGGGTCAAAATTTACATTTACTTTCGCGAACATGCACTTGGCGATAGCGAAGCTGTTATCCCACAGATTATCCGCGATAAAGCACGTAATCAACTTCCCTAAGACCAACAACAAGTGTGTGTTCCACTGTATCGCATGGTACTTACATCAGCATGCTAAGAAAGATCCTCGTCGGATCCAGGCCCAAGTGAAGGAAGTATTCAAGCGCTACTGCTCCTACAAGGGTATCAGCTATACGCTTAGTCTGTTCCGTAGCTTTAATCCGATTGACCTCCTACAGCTCGACGAGCTTGAGGAATGCTTTCATTTCGGTATTAACGTCTACTCAATGGATGTAATGACCGGTAATGTTGAGTGTATCCGTCGTTCGGAGAGAGAATGGATATTCTATCCCTGAGAACCATGCTTTGTACATCAAGAACGTTGATATGCTTCAGTCCAAGTACCAAT
>JAHQIV010001004.1:0-14417 GCA_030463285.1 Phytophthora europaea
GCTGAGCCCCGGCGCCGGCATCTTGGCCACGTCCTCGAGCGCGATGAGCTCGCGGGCGGCCATGGGGGAGGGAGGGACTGATTGAAGGCGGATTCGGATATGGTCAAAGGGGGGAGGGAACGTGTCAGTACAGCGGGGGTCTATGCAGCCTGAGGAGGAAGACCTGCAGGAAGTTATACGTTAGCGTTTCGATTTTGAGTCGGATATGGATTGTGGGAGTCTATACCCTGCGGTAAGAGATTTAAGAGGGAGATGTGATTGGCATCGTTTTTAATGGGCTTATCAGATCGTCGTCTTCAACCTAGGAACCCTCCGACCTGCACTTCGCCATTGCTCTCGTGGACGCTGGAGGTGTCAAACTGCGCTAGGATGGCGTCCAAATCACCAGTGAAGGCCTGCAACAAACGCGGTGGAGTGTGGTTAGAAATGTCAACCTTAGATGAAGACTGCAATGTGGAACTTCAACTTCTACCTGGACATCGGCCATGTTCATGTCTGGTTGGTGCACTACCAGTTAGTGATGTTCATGTCGAGTTTACTACGTAAGGGATAAAATGTATCGACTTACCTAGATCGTTGTCGGCTCCATGGAGCTCCTGCAGCAGAGCCTCTTGTCGCTGCTTCACGTCCAACTGGAAGAGTTCGTTGCGCAGTCGCGACAATGCCAACCCTTCGGAGTCGCTGCTGCTTTGCAATGCCTGCTGGACTCGAGTAGCTTCCACTTCATCCAAAGTAGTCCTGAACGCGTTACACTGTAGTGGGTTTGAGTTAGATGGTCGGTAGCTGAGAAAGGATTATTTGCGGCGAAGAATACCTCGAGTTGGTACGCCTCGGCTTCTTTTCGAAGTTCGAGTGTCTGAGCTTCCCGGTCTCGTTGCTGCTGCTGGCGCTTGAGCTACATAAGCAGAATTGAAGCGTTAGTAAATACTACTGTAGTACTCACTACCAGTGTAAGCAATGGGTATTTGCCGACCTCCAGGTGCTCTGCGAAATGGTCGTCACATGTAGTGGGGTCTTCCGAGGGTTCAACAAGGCGTGATTGGAACTGCTATTCACATCACGTACAACACAATGAGGCGCGACAAGTTTGCGTGGATGCGTTGTTGCGTCGTACCATTTTGCTCAAGGCTTTCTGTGTTTCCTGGTCGTGGATCTCTTTCCATGCGCGCAAGTCGTCGATAGCTTTGTTCATCTAGTAAGCAACTCAATAACAACTTTGTCGGTATGATGTTGGCTTACAAGTTTTCACAGAGAACGCTCACCTCTTCCAACGTCTTATCTGCAATTGAGCTCTCGAGGTCTAGCGCTTCCACTGCGCTCTCGAGGTCTCTGTCGTCGTCGTCATCGATAAGCGTTTGTCTACCACCCGATCTCCAATTATTGTCACCCTCCGCCGCGGAGGAGGTGTCACTCTCAGGGGTGTCTTCTAGACTATGATTCAGCTTAAAGTTCTCCGTACAAATTGATTTCGAGGAACAGTCGATGATTTGGTTTTCCTCGCTGGCGTCTTCATCGTAAGTTCTTGACACGGATCTGCGAGATTTATCAATCGGTGGAAGTGAAGGTGGAGCTTTTACCGGTGCATTGATAGGATTGATCATAAGCGGTGGTACATGTCGAGGGTGCCGTCGATTCTGAGACGGAAACAGCTTTCGCTTCAACGACGCAAATTTACTGGTACGTGCAGGTACAGCAGCGTTCTTGTCACAATTATCTTGATATTTCGTAGAGTTCTTCCACGCAGCAGCGTCCTCAGCTCGACTGTCGTGCTCTGGTGTTTCTCCGTTCGAAGTCTTTGCATCCTCGATAGTTGATTGGAACAGCATCTACCGTAGCAATGGGAGCAAAAACACCGAAAAACGATCCAACATCAGCACCGCAATCTCACCAAACACGCCGACTCCGACTGTACTGTACGCACCCGAATCAACCTCCTTCCCTGCCTTGTCGGCTGCGACTCCGGCGCACGAGGGTCCGGCTGTCCTTGGTTCATCGTTGACAAGTTGTCAATGACAACCAAGACGAGATTGCAGCACCAACCAGCGGCACAACATGCACGTCGTTGTATTATTATCCGACGCAACCGATCGCTAAATTCAGCGCTCAACCGTCGAGCGATCCACGTTGAACCGACCGGATCCCATGAGGGGACGCGACGCAAAAGATCGCGGTGCTCACTCGTCGCGAACGGCTCTTCGGGCGTCGAGCGGTGCAAGATCGCGCGGCCTGACCGGTGTCGCGCACTTGGCATTCGGCAAACCACGGCCTGGAGGCAACGATCCATCGCAAGTTGCAAGAAGAAGCTTCGGACGAGTGAGCGAGCGACTATGGGCGGCAGACGCAAGACGCTGCTGGCGTCGGGGCTGCTGCTTCTGGTGGTGGCGCTGCTAACCGTCCCGACGACTGCCGAGTGCCCCAACGGATGCTCGGGCAACGGCGCCTGTATGGCCAAGGACATGTGCAACTGCTACAAGAACTACCAGGGCAACGACTGCATGGAGCGCACGTGCCAGTTCGGCTACGCGCATGTGGACACGCCCAAGGGAGACATCAACATGGATCAGGATCGACAGACGGGCAGTTGGATTCTCACCAACTCCCAGCAGGCTCCATCGGGAACGTACGAGTACTTCAACCCGAACGCTGCAGCCAGTGAGGCGCATTTCTACATGGAGTGCTCCAACAAGGGGCTGTGCGATCGATCGTTGGGATCGTGCACGTGCTTCGACGGCTATGAAGGTGTGGCGTGCCAGCGTGCAGCTTGTCCCAACAAGTGCAGTGGACACGGCACGTGTGAGAGTCTTCGTGAGCTGGGACTCAAGGCCCCTGGTACACTCTTCGGAATTCCGTACAATGTGCAGAGTATCAGCTACGATCTATGGGACAGTCGAGCGACTTATGGCTGTCGGTGTGATCCGTGGTACCACGGACCGGACTGCTCGCTACGGTCCTGCAAAGTTGGAGTGGATCCGATGTTTTTGTCTGTGGGCTCAGCCACCTATGAAGCCTTTGCACTGCACGTGTACCTCGCTGCTTCTATCTCTTCGTGGACTGCTAACTCTGGAACTGGGCCCCCTGAAAACTTCGTGCGACTTCGTCTCTTTGACTACCACGGCGAATCTTACATTACTGAACCAATCCCGATGATAAGCGATTCAAGTCAGGCAAATGCACAAACTAATGCAGATGCCGTGGCTGCAGCGATCACGAAAATCCCCAACCTGACTTTCCGTAAGATTCTCTGTGAGCCAACGGGGCCTTACGTGGGAACGGATCTTGATGGCTACAAATCAACACGCTTGGCAAGTACACTTGGACTTTCGGTTGTCTGCCAGTTTTACGATAATCCTGGCGACCTCCGAGCACCTGAAGTAGCTGACTACGGTTTCAATGGTGTGGTTGATCCTACGAAAAAATTCGCCAAGATTTACACTGTCGAGGAGGGTTTTGGCAACGAGTGGTTCACGACACAATCGACTATCACTGTGACTAGCGTGAGTGCTACTCCGTTCAACGTTCTTACGGTTGTTAACCCTGGGGCAGCGGCAACCGAACCGATCACATTGTTCAAGCTTGGATCACACGTTGTGGTGGGAAAACTTACTGCTGCCACCACTATTACGCTCACCTACGGAATTGTGCACACGTTACCGTCGGCCGTCCCTCGCTTTGACGTTCCGTCCGGATCCGGAATGGTAGTGACAGAGCTCGTCGTGGCTACTGCTGTTGCTCTTGGTGCCAATTTGATTTCTGTGACGACGGATCCTGCATTCCTAGCTGGAGATCTCATCTTCTTCGAGAATCAGTTCTTCAAGTACGTCTCGGTCGTGGTCAATGGTGCTAACTGGGATATCACCTTGAACAGAGCATTTTCCGGGAACTCCGCTACCGGCGCTGTCAACTCTGTCCTTAAGGTTTACAAAGTCACACCGCCGGCAACGAGCAATCAGTACAACTACGTCTCCCCGTGCTCCGGTCGCGGTCTCTGTGGCACCGAGACGGGTATCTGCGCCTGCTTTAAGGGCTACACCAACGATAACTGTGACACCCAGAACATTCTGGCGCTTTAGGCGTCTCTCTATCTAGCGGTTGGGCGGGTGGGTAGTCTACGACAGCGAAGCGGACGACGTGGACAAATATCAAGTTAGCAGTTATGGTCTCGAGGTACAAGTGGGGGGCGGTAGATCGCAAGCAGAGCTGCTAACGACATCCTAATCGAGAACTTCGTTGATTTCATCGCCTAATGTTAAATTTGCCTTCAGCAAGGACGAATTTAGGTTGACTACAAATAGGCACACTGTGGCAAACAGAGCAGTCTGTCGGTCATTCGCGAAAGACATCATCACATCGTGCGTGGTAGGTTGCGTTGATTTATTGGTCATGCGCTCTTGGATTCGTGGGAAATCGGATAATACGAGCCCACGCTATGACAAATTTGTCCGCCGACTATCCAAAGATGAGCTGGATGCAGCCACCTCTGCGTTCAATCGAGCTTGCGGGCATTTGCAAGGACTCGACATCGACCGCTTTCAAGAGACCTTGCTGAACGAAACATTCGCAGGTATTCCAGAGTATTTAGCGCAACGTCTGTTTCGTGAGTGGAATGTTAGTGGCACAGGGGAGCTCTCGCTTACAGAGTTCACCGCAGGCGTAGCCGCATCAGTCAAAGGCTTGCAGAGTGATCACTTGAGCATAGTCTTTCGAATGATTAGTGCAAATGGTGACGACAGCAATGTCTCCAGATCCGACCTACTGCGTTTCCTCAAATGTGTTGATTCAAACTCGAGTTACCACAACAGTTTTGCTGTGACTGATAGCTTCCTTCGCGCGCTCTTTGGGTCGTCGACAGCGGGAACGCTCACGGTAGAAAAGTTCCGAGCAGTTTTGGGGTCATACGATACATCTCGCTTCATCAATTGGATTCAAAATCTCGGTGCGAGGCTGCTTTACGCCCATGATGACATTCTACCACGCATTGCTGCTGCTCCAAAGTTGGGTGACTCTTGGATATTTCATGTTCAAAGTGATATCTCATCCAAGCAACGTGAGGCCTTCCGCTGCGAACTGCGCAGTATTCTTTTCATTCTGTCGACAGGTTCCCCCAGCCAAACATCAGAGTATATCGTCGATAGATTCCGCGATATGCTTGATGAAGATCATCTCGTAAAAGCGATTGAAACTGCGTGGAATTTCGCCAACACAAGCGAAGAGCCAAAGTCGTCACAGAGAATGGAGGCACCGAATGTTCGCGAAAAGCTCAAACTTTTTGTTTTGGGATTTTGCTGTGCGCCTGCATCGACTGTTCATCAAGTATATCGATCGGTATTCGAGCTTTTTGATGAATACAGCTGCGGACAGATCGACGTCGAACAATTGAGCGCCTTCTTGCAGCTTACGATGGATCTCAGTCCGATTGACTGTGAGCGCGAAGCGAATATCACAATAAGGAGACGCGGGAGATCGCAATCCTCTCAATTGTCACCACCTGCGTCCCCGGGCAGATTACCTACCACGACCTCTGAACGTCCACAAGTATTATCTTTACAACAATTCGCGGAGGTGGCACAGGAGCTTCCTGGGTTTTCTCATGCTGAGATAGAAACCGCCTTGCTGCTTTTCCATCTCAAACAACACGGCTCCCAATATCATGGTGATAACTCTTCAACTATGATGTGGCACGATCACTTGCCACTTAAGCCTTTATTCGACCGTTATTTTTCGGAGCAAACGTTGCAATCGACCGCTTTCTGTCTGCTGAGTCCTAGGGACTGGCAACAGCTTATCGAAGGGATAATCAAGTGTCACGACGGAGATTTGACTGCAGATACCCACTCACAAATCTTGCATCAAGAAGCGACCGAACTCCCGTCCGGTGAGATGATGCTGCCATTGCCAGTCTGGGTGCTGGTCGCGTATTGGTATAGTATGAAACTATTTGAGCTTGAGCTCCCAGCTGATTGGGTTTCCAGTATCCAGCTCTATCGAGACGCACAAACGTCCTTGCATGGATTCTGGGTCCGCATCTTGATAAACTTCACAAGCCGTGATGGATTTGAAAGAGTTGCCATATTTCCGCAGGTGATTGCTTTTGAGCACTGCACTGTGCAAAGTGTGTTGGATGGTGCTTTATTCCAGAAAAGTTGGGGAGAACATGGCGAAGACGCGAACTCGGAAGTAACCACAATGTACCAGTGTCAAGTGCTCATTGCGGAGCGCAACGACGCAGGTGAGATCAAAACACTAATCCAACAGGATGAACCGAGGACTTTACCACAAGATCAACTAGCGAGTTCCTTGGGCTCGGTACTTCCATTTCTGTTTTCGTCTTGGGCTTTGGAGAATGCTGTGACTCAGGGCAAAGTTTCGTTTGAGCTTCGCTTTTCCGTTGTGGAGATTGAACAGCGAGGAGGCGGCATAAATGATGGATTAATAGACACGGACGTGTGCGATGCCCTAGAGGCGTCAACTTCGTCGCATTCCAACCAACGCACATTCAAACCGACTGGTACAATCCCGCGAGGTCTGACCAATTTGGGTAATACTTGCTTCATGAATGCCGTCCTCCAATGTTTGGCTACCACGCCGCTGTTGCGAGCACACCTCATTGAAACAGAGCACCGGCAAGCCCTTATCATGTCGTCTTCATCAGCATCTCCAACGCGGCCTGTGAACAAATCACTCCTCTGTTCTCTCGGAGATCTTTTCGTAGAAATGCATCCGAAAAGGCAAGGGGCTACTGATGCTGAGAGCTCACTTTCTCCAGCAAAATTGTTGGAAGCCTTTTCAGCTCTCTCTCCACAAATGTTAGACGGAAATCAGCAAGATGCACAAGAATTTCTCGTATATGTATTAGGGTTTCTGGGCGACACATTGAAACGGAGCTCAAACCCAACGCAAGACGGTGGCTCGCATATCTTGTCACCCCGAAGTCATGCCTTGCTGATGAACCTTTTCAAATCGAAAGACGCAGAGTCTACAACAGAGAAACCCTCGGCACAATTGTGTATAGGAGATAGCAATGGTCGCCATGACCGGGTTGTAGCTACGGAGTGGTGGGTCTCTCATATCGTGAGCGAGCCCTCGGTGATCAACGCATTATTTTCGGGACAATTCAAGAGCGCTTTGACTTGTACTCGATGCTCACATCAGTCTGCACGATTTGAGCCATTCTCATCGCTCCAATTACCACTCGTAGAAGACAACATTGATTCACAAAGCGAAAACAAACGAGATTTGGTGGTGATCCTCCATTCCGCACAGTCATTCAGACATTCGCGGGGTCCCATTCGTACACTGGTGCAGGTACACGATCGTTCTACAGTTGCGGATGTGCTATCACAGCTCCCCACTTCGCGATCAAAGCTCGGCTCCTGTGAATATATTGTCGGGAGTTTTGAAGAAAGTACCATTCAGAATTTACTGATGAGCGATAAAACTGGAGACCAGAGAGAAGACAAGACACCAGCAAGCGTGCTACCGAGCCCAACGCATGCATTTGAGGTTTCCAACATCGCAGGTAGTGGTGATGATACCACCGCTCCCACAACTGGGAGCACAAAAGTGTATCTGCGCTTCGTGCACCGCCATAGCTTCCTCGTTCCGTTTTACTGCACCACACCGACTCGTCAAGCGCTTTGTGGATCGCCATTCGTGTGCAGCTCAATCCGAGGAGCACTAACAGGTCAAGCACTCCATCAAATAGTGCTGCAACGATTCCTTGTTGGATTTAGCTCTCGATCCAAGCCTCAATCAAGCAATATCCACACATCCGAACCTCAAATTGAGGGTTCAGCGCATCACTACGCGCCAACATTCGCTCTCCGTCGCGTGCGGGACGACGGCATCGCCTGTAGTCGCTGTCACTGGAGTACAGGTTGCCGTGGTTGTCTGATCCTACCCACCGCAACTGCTGCTGAATTACTCGATCTCGAAAATTGTGATACCGTCGCTATCGACTGGGATCTCCAGCTGCATCCTCAAGACGCCTCTGAATTCTGGTGGCTGCAATCCTACCCAACAAGAGACCACCCCAGCTACATCCAATATCGTCTTACAAAGACCCACCCTCTCATGGGAAGTCTTCAGTCGCTCTGCAGTACCGAGCACCTCGACGCCTCGTGCTCCCAATGCCAAGACTCAACACCTCACACGAAGCAGCTCTCGCTGTGGAGTCTTCCCCCATTGCTCGTCCTCCAGCTCAAACGCTTCGAGCTGTCGACCTCCCACGGCACCTACCAATGGAGGAAACTCTCTCACAGTGTCGACTTCCCCGTCCACGGCCTCGACCTCCGCGGTCTCTTGTCCCCCATCGACGGTGGACATGACGACTCGGAGCCCTGCACCGATCGCTGCTTCATCGACGCTCTGGACCCTCGCGTGCGTCGCGGCATCGAGTATTTGCAGAATGAACTCAACATTCCTCTAACCTCCGCGTCTCGAAGCTGCACCAAGTACGACCTCTACGCCGTGGTGAACCACTGCGGCCGCGGGATCAGCTCGGGCCACTACACGGCGCACATCCGTCGGCCGGACGAAACTTGCTGGTGGCTGGCAGACGACACCGTCGTGACCCCATTGAGCGAGGACGAGCTGAGTCCATCGACCACCGCCTACCTGCTCTTCTACGTGCGTCAGGACGTTGCCAGCGGCGCCACGGAGCTCAGCGACCTCTTCCCGACCAATTGACACACCACCTCATCGAGAAATGGCTACATTCTATGCACCTGATATATATTCCACGTACATTTTTCAAGTACAACCCAGAAGTACCCATTTTTGATTGGTACAGTACAGTGACAGTCTAAATTGCTCGACGTGTCGCAATACATTCTGCGAGAAGCTCCGATAAGTGTACAGTACACTACAGTCGGTTAGCATGGGGACGACGCGGTGCGAAGGACTCGTGCGTATCCGCCAGCGCGTGGCGTTCCGAGCGTCCTCCAGCGTCGAGGAGGACGCAGCGCGGTCCTTTTCCTCGTCCTCGTCCGGCGGCCGCCGCTCCGCCAGTCGCTTGAGTGACGACGTTTGGTACTTCTGCGTCTCCCGAGCGTCCGCCGCGGCGCTCGAGTGGTTCACAGTGGACGCGGGCACAGAGAGCAGCGACGAAGAGGACGCAGCTCCGTCCACAAGCTCCGGCGGCGCCGTGTTGCTCGCCAGCACGCGAGTCTCCAGCGTCGATGCAGTGGACAGAGAGAACATCAAGTTGTCTGACGAAGTGGACGACGCAGAGGACGCAGAGACGTTTTCCTGCTTGAAAATGGACGACGCGGAGCGTGAAAGACTCGAGAGCTGCTCGTTCTACGTGGAGGACGATGCGTCGGGGATTGCATTGCTCATTGAGACAGAGTCGCAGGAACAAAGGGACAAGTGGGTGCAGTTCCTGAGTGGGCTGCTGCCGCGAGAAGTGGACGAGCCGGATGGAGAACAGCAGCAGGTTGGACAGAAGGTAGAGCAGAGTGATGAGATGCAAGAAGCGGGGGAGGACGTGGTGGAGGATCTCGAGTCGATGCACTTCTCGGCCTCGAGGTCGTCCATCTCGATGCGGTCGTTGCTGCACCAAGGCAAGTCCGAGAATTTGATGGAGGAGGACGACCCGTTCGGATTGCTGTCTCTGACGACGTCGGCTTTGAGTTCGATAACACCTGTCCATAGCCTTGGGTCTGTCGTGAAGGGGGCTTCAAATAGCGCCGCACCTGGCATGTTTGCTATGGATCACTTCGAGCTTGCAGAAGGAAACGACTACGCTGAAGAGATTGAAGACACCGGTGATAGCGACGCCTGTGTTGCCAATATGGATTTCGAGACCGCGGCAGATACTGTGATTGATCCATCTTTATTGCTGTCTTCTGGTCGGCAGCAAAGCGAACAGCTTATTCAGTCCAGGGAACGCTCAACTAGCAACGTCACGGACCCCCTCAGATCCAGTGTGATTCGAGAGCCTGTTGATAGTATGCGAAGTCGACGTCATAGTTTGGGATCTGTGTTCGGCTCAACTCCAAAACCAACGAACGGCTGCCTACGCTGTAACAAACGATTTGGCAGACTTATCCATACGCCCAAGGTATGCGCGTCCTGTTCACATCGGTTCTGTCGTGATCACTGCTGTCAGTGGACAACCCTGACGACCCCTGAATCGATCACACTGCCAGCTCGAGAGCTTGTAGGATCTCAAGTGGGAGGAAAAGCTGTCCCAGCACCTGAGCAGAAACGCGTGTGTATGGATTGCCTAGTGCGACAGCAGTTGCTGACCTCGTTACAAGAAGCTGGTGTTTATTATGCTTCCGCAGTCGACGAAGCCGGTGGTTTGTCACGACTTGTGCGCTGGAAATATTTCGATCAGGGTCCAAAGCTTGACATTGAAGCCCACATACGCGCTCGAAGCCTCGGCCCTTTGAGTCTTCTATCTGCGATGTTCAAGTATCGACAGCAGCCGTTCATGTTTGTGGTGGTACTTGCGCAGCTTGTGCACAACGTTGAAAACTGTATGGATACGATGGACTTCTACTGGCCGCAGTTCTTGCAATGGGGCTTTGTGAACCTCCCTGACGCTTCTCCAAGTGTCCGTGCCATCTACCTCTTCTTCCTGGCTGCCACTGCTCGTCGCAGCGTGCATCTCGCAGTCAAGGCGACATGGGAATGCATTGCAGCTCATTGGGACGCAATGGCAGGCGGGCTTTATAAGCGTGGCAACGGCATAGTGGTAATGCTCTTCTTTGTTACGAACGTTAACTTCGGCGAGCCTCGCAGTGTGCTACCCCAGTTACTGTTCCCGCAAGCACCGCTCCACCAGCGGGAATCATTTGGAAGACTACTGGAACAACTGTACGAGTATGTACGTCGGGCATACGCTGCTTCACAACGTGAATCTCCCTTTTTTGAGTGGCTACTCGCGCGCAGCAAGGAGGAGATTGTGGCTAGCTCTCGTAATGTTCAGAAGCAACTTCGTATTGGTGACGGCTTTCTGGACCCGTTTCCATCGGATTACCATGAAGAAGCACAGCTTATGCTGCTGGAGCGTCGGAGGTCAGGAACTCAACACTTGGTGGAAACAAAGCAGCGGTTGTGGAACAAACCTGCTCAACATATTTTCAGTGATGAAGTCCGGCTCGTGCGCTTCCTCGTGGACCTCTGTACATATTTAAAAGAGAACATTTCCGAGCCTGCGCAGCGAAAAAAGCAGCTCCCAGCATTGCTTCAGGAAATGTTACGTGGTAAGCACATCCGACCTGAGGCTGCATTGCCACTGTCGGGAACTATGGCTCGCCCCCACCGTGTTGTTAATGTGCTTACTGACGAAGGAACGGTATTTAGTACCAAAGCTCGCGCACCGACACTAGTTTTCTTTGAAATCATCGCATCATCATTAGATACATGCGATAGTAAGCCTGCTGTGCGAGAGGGATTTGATCTTCAGCCAAGTACCGACGATAACCTGGATGCGCTGGTGGATGCAGCTGTGGAAATGGACAGTGAACTGGAAGGTATCCTGGCTCCTGAGCAACAGGAAATTATTAACTACCTCGATGGAGAAGTCGTCGGAACCTACGTAGCAGATTTGATTCCAGCCATCCGAAGCGAATCTCACGCTTCCTTACGGTCATCGATCTCCGAAGATCTAGACGGACTTAATCACGTACTACCTGCTGGTTGCACTCCGCTAAGTGAAAAGGCAAGTACTGGTGTTTTCTCCGATGAGGAAAGCGACGGCTTTAGTGCAGAGGAGGTAGGCGGTGACGATGGCACAGATACGAACGATAGCTTGGACTCAGCGAACTCCGCACAAGCCAGCAAGTGCCCATTCTTTGGAGAACGTTTTGCTGATACGCAGAAGCGTATTCGTGAGGAGAGTGCATTTGCGCGTTTTGATGGGTGGGCATTAGTTCCGGTCATTGCGAAGAGCTTCGATGATATGCGTCAAGAGGTTTTCGTACTGCAAGGGCTCAAGTTATTCCAGCTTATTTTCCGTAAGCACAATCTCAATCTGTGGATGCGCTACTACAGCATCGTGTGTGCAGGCAAAGACTGTGGATTGTTGGAGGTAATTACGGACGCTCAGTCTCTGGATGGTCTCAAGAAGAAGGGGAAGAAGATCAGCGGTGTTGGCACGTCACTACCTGAAATCTTTGATCGGGCGTGCGGTCGAGACCCCATTACCGGTGAGCACGACCCAGTCCGCCTTGAAAGGGCTCGTGCAAACTTTGTCACAAGTATGGCAGCCTACAGTCTCTTCTCCTACATCTTCCTGGTGAAGGATCGACACAACGGCAATATCATGCTGGACACTGAAGGCCACGTCGTACACATCGACTTTGGATTCGTGCTGGGAATCGCGCCAGGCAACACCTTCAGTCTGGAGACAGCTCCCTTCAAGCTCACGCCGGAAATGGTTGAGGTCATGGGTGGTGAAGGTTTTGACCGCTACCGGGAGCTCGTAGCTCAAGGATTACTTGCTCTGCACCTTGAAGCACCACAGCTTCTGTCACTCGTGTACCTATCGTCCAAAGATTCGTCGTTCCCGTGCTTCAATGGTCGATCACGCGCTCGAATTGTACGGAGATTGAGTCGTCGCCTGTGTATCGGCTGGAGTGTGCAAGATGTCGAGCGCACTGCTGCTCGCATTGTAGACAAGAGCAATGGGCACCGTGGTACAAGACAATACGACTGGTTCCAGAAGATTTCCAATGGCATTTTGCCCTAGAGAAATCTGACCTGAAGCAGACAGCAGGTTACGGTGGTGATATGTAGTCACTAAATTGCTCAAACGAGGCGAATCGCCGCAGACAGTGAAGGAAGCTGCTCTTTTTGTATTTTGTTTACACGTTGTAAATTCTGTAAAAAGGCTAGGCATGGATAGAGGCATATATCTACGAAAATTATACTGGAGCATTGCACCAGCATTATCCTTATCACTCTTGAAGAAATATTTTGAGTAACTCAAGACTCCATCCGTGGCTACTTCAATGACGCCGCTTCTTCTTGGAGTGTAATTTTTTCTTCGAGTCACGATCGCGGCGGTGGCGATGCTTGCGTTCCTTCTTGTCCTTGTGTTTTCTCTTCGATGAGCTCTTTTGCTTCTTGCCCTTCTTCTCTGCGCTATCCGAACGCCGACGACGTTTACTGCTCGCGCGCTCGGAACTGACGCTCGAGCTCCGATTGCGCCGACGTTTCTTGGCAGGCTCGCGGTCCTTACGCGGGGGGCTGTGACTACGACTGCGTCCGCGACTAGAGCTGCGACTTCTGGACGGAGACCTGTCCCGACGACGTCGTCCAGCACTGCGGCTGCGAGTGCGACTATCCGAGCGGTCCCGCTGTCTCTCTTTACTTTCACTCAAGCTACGGCTGCGGCTTCGACTGCGTCCGCGCGATGACGGACGGCGTGACAACGGCCTCTTTTCCTTCTCGTCTTCACTCTCGCTCTCATCTCCATCCTCGTCACTTGAAGAATCCTGCTCACAAAAATGTAACAACAACATGATGGCATAAGGACATTGCCGTGTACAGTACCAGACGATGACATCAATCAACGCGACGCTCACCGAGGACGAAGACGAGTCCGAGTCCGACGACTCCACGCGCTTCTCAGCGACTCCCAGATGATTTCGGCACTGGAACGTCAAATGCCCCACCATGCCACACTAAAAAAACATTCAACAAAACAAAAAAATAATAATTCTGTCAGCCTGCAATCGCCCAAATATGATGAAAAAAACAGTTTAGAGTTGCTTTACTTTTTTGCAGGCTCCGCGAACATCGTTCTGAAATCAAAACAGGAAAAAGTTAAATACAGAATTGCCCTACCCTCCTTTAAAAATAGGTACGTTTATGGGCACCCACCGATTTATTGGAGAGCTTGGCCAGCGCCATGAGGCCCTTGGCCTGCTCGAACGACGTGTCGGATGTCTCCTGCTTCTCGTCCTCGGCCGCGTACGGGTCGTAGCCGATGGTGTTCTTCCATATCCCCGTCATCTTCAGCGCCGCGCTGCTGTGCATGCGGTTGTTGTGCGGCATTCGCACTCGTCCCGCGGTCGCCGGCATCCTCGCTAAATAGGTCTCGCTACGGTAGACTTCCGGATAATAAAGAGCCCTCCCCCCAAAAAATTCCACTACTCCACTCACTTGGAAACTGTATGGTGTGAAATTCACAGCGCGCACCGGTCCTTCTCCGACACTGCAACATACATTCTCCAAGTCACTCGACAGGCGCTCGAACGCCACAATGTGACAAAGAAACTCACCTCTTTCTTTCTCTATTTCGTCGCACCAACCCAAGTCCACATTCGAATAAGACGCCGAGTACGCAGACCAAGAGCCCCCGGGAGCTCCATTATGCCCCCAGCCGCCTCCATCGCGTCGCCCGAGATGACGCCCACCGACGACAACCGCGACATCGTCGTGCACCACCACGACGCCGCGACGCC
>JAHQIV010001005.1:0-14407 GCA_030463285.1 Phytophthora europaea
TCGGGCCCTGCATGGCTGGCTCTGACGTACGTCTACCGGTGGGTGAGGCGACTGGACCTGACTACTGTCTGTTGGGTCTTTTCCGATCTGGCGTTGGGTGCGGCTGACCTTTCGGGCTTCTGCAAGGAAATTGACCAATCACAGCGCGGATCTGATGCCACTTGAAGGCAACAAGTGGAGTTAGATAGATAGACACACGACAGATTGTGTGGAGGAGGGCAATTGGCAGTGGACTGAATTGAGCATCATGTTGACTGGCAGCACTGGCATTCACTATGGGGGCAATATATGGTGGAAGTGATACAGTAACGTTAGCGAAGACTTCAGCCCAGTCACTCAACCTGCACATTTGTTTGTATGAAAGTAGGTCCGTTGGCATGAGTTTTGGGTCATGTATGGAATTGCTGTAAGGATTTGCACCCAACGCGAAAGAAATTCTCAGACGATTTGGTCCATTGCACAGTGGGACTCAAGTCGCCTTTTGCTAGTCGGCGGCTGTCCCTGATAACTGCGCGAGGCGTCGCTGCAACTCGCTGCGCACGTACAGGCGGTCCACGCGTTTGGCCTCGAGCTTCGGCTGGGGCGCCGTCTTGGTCGTGAGGTGGATGTCCTTGCCGAAGGTGAGCACGGACGTGCCCTCCCGCTGCTGCTTGGCCTTGTAAAACCGCTGGGCGAACACCACCACCGACCGCAAGGACGGGACTGCGTCCACCACGAAGGCCCGCAGCTCGTTCTGGTAGTACTCTTGCTCCCGCTCGGCCCTGCTGGTCGCGAACGACCCGCTCGCTGTGCGTCCCGAGAAGTAGCTCAGCTCGTCCACGTAGTTGCTCACAATGTCCTCAAAGCGCCGGCGCTGGCCGTCGGGACACGTGAGCAATTCCCACGCGACGGCGTTCTCCAGGAACAGCTCGGCCTGGGCGGAGCCGTCGTCGATGACGCAGCGCACGGTGGTCCCCAAGTACGTGCGTGTCTTGAAGACGGGGTCAGACGGCGCCCAGTGCTGCTGTCTCCAGTTGCACTCTCGGTAGAATGCAGCCCCGGGGTGTGGCTCGACGTGCTTCCAGCAGCCACGCCGCCTGACGAGTTGCAACGCCTGATGACAAGACCCGCATTTGCGCTTCATCAACACGTAGCTGATGTGCACCACCCCGACGACGTACCGGTGCAGTCTTCGGTCAACGTGGGAAGCATGGTACAGGTCGTTCAGGAATGTCGTAGGCATGGAGCCGTACAGCTCAGCGTCAGATGGACTCGGTAGACACATTTCTTGAGAAATCGGTCGAGCTGCAGTGAGGTGGCTCCACTTCAAATACACCTTGTAGCTGGATCGAGCGATGAAACCCTGCAGTCGTGTGAACTCCACGACACTGTTCAATCGCAGCGTCGCTAGAAGACCAAAGCGTGATGCATCCACGCGTATTTCCACAGTATCTAAATGCTCGAGATCGCGGACACGCAGAAGGCATTGTAGCCGTCGACTGGGGTTACAAGCAGCACCTGAATCGTTATCTACTTCTCGAGCTCGCTTCACGCCTATGGTTTTGTTGGAGAGCGACTGGGGTGACGTCGACTGCCACATAAATGTTTTCTTTGTGATCATGCCAACAAACGAGATCAGATGAGGTTTGTGCAGATCCGGATCCACTGTCATCACCACCGACTGCTCTTCATCATCTTCGGATTGATTTGAAAGTGGGTGGTGGAGCAAATTGCTCACTTGATATACCACTTCCAACTGCTGAATGAAGTACCTGAACATGCTTACAGCCACGAGCTCCGATATCGATACTTCGACGGGCGTTTGTTTCACAAACTGCTGCCCCTTACTGAAGAATGCGGATAGCTTGCCCGACAGAGAATCGTCATATGAAGGAACCAGCATGCCGCTTAGGTTTTGCTCACTTTTCTGGCATTCAGCATGCTTGTCACACCGCGTTCGCGTGAAGTTAGTGCATTCTAGGAAGACAGGAGCAACCGAGTCATGTCCATGTTCCACTCGATATACTCGAGAGGGACGCTCTTCGTTGCTCGGATTTCCTTTACCAGCAGCACAATAATGCTGTAAAGCGTCGAAGCACATCACGCTGCTTTCTCCAGTGATGCATTGTGCTTTCAAATAGTCTATCGATGCTTTAATCGCTTGATCTTCTACACTGTAGTGGGATATCGATCGTACTTCAGTATTTGGACTGTCTTCGATTGCTTTTATCCGGTAGCAGCCACCTTTCTGGATATACCAGCTGATGCACCGTGCATCTATCAAGACGTCAGCGACGAAAGTGGCATTCATAAAACAATCACTTTGGAGCTCCTGAGCAACAGGACAAATGATACCATGCACAGCTCGATATTCAGGTAGCAACCCATCCCGCCGAATATCAGAACGCGGCAAAGCATCAACGTGGGTCACCATAACCAGCAAGTCCTGCGCCTCGCTGAGAGTATTGTCTTCCAGTGAATAACTGAGTCCATTATCACCATGCAGGGGGATGTACTCCATATCGGCTGCCGAGAAGCTCACAGAATATACCAGCGGTATCTTTTCCTCCTGATAGGAATCTTGGCTTCGGTTGTAGTCCTCGATAGTAAGCTCAAAATTGCGAATTAAATATACGCCACGTTCGCCATCGAAATCTGTAGACACAGTGTTACCACTCAAATGCAACGAAATTGACCCAGTACGATCGTAGATTTCCAAATCCCCGCTGTCGCGAATGCAACCAAGAAGAAGACACCAGTCTAGACTTTCAGCTGAAATCCGTATTGATAGAGGACTATCAATCGCGGTGGAATTGCCTATCCTCATCGTGACCAATTCCTTCATTTTGCTCTCTCCAAATGTTTTGAGCTCACGAATTGTCACTATTCGATTACATAACAGCTTTTCAGGGGGAAGTTGGATTGTTGGACAATTGCCCGCATTATCGGAATGGCACTTCAAAAAGAGAGCACCGAGTGTCGTTGCTGTTCGGTCATGACCACCACCAAGCTCTAAGCCCAGTTTCTTTGCCACATGCGCTACTGCCTGCCGTCGTCGAATCCCTGAAAATGAAATAGAAGAGGACCCGAACAACAAATTTTGTTCGTCTTCTCCGAAGGTAAATTTCGTATCGAGCAGTTCCAGAACCTCCAACAGCCACATCGACAGCACCATAGATTGACGATGAAAATCGGCCAAACTTGACCATTTTTTGTGAGCCCTATTTCGACGAGAACGTATACCCATGGCGATACAGGAACTACTCGGATCACTGAAAGCAGTGACAGTGAGGTGGCTCCTAGGACACAATCCAACCACTAATTTTCCGCCTGCAGGAGTTGGCCAGCGGAGAACGTGGGCACCACATACTCGAACGGTTGCATCTTTGCGTATACGAACCAACTCATGTGTATACTGGAAGTGGAACAGGCAAACAATAACGTGTGTCCCATCGCGCCCAATAAGTTCAAGGCATTCATCCCACAGAAGTCTAGATACTTGCCCTTCGAAGTCCAAGAGTTTACCACGACAGAGAGAAGCAAAGCTGTTCGAATACCCACGAAAAGAGTCGTCAATCCACCGCGCTAAATGTCTTGGAGGCGGAGCTGGCTCTTGCCAAACAAGTACAGATGTCTTCAGAGATCCCATTGAAGTTCCGACAGGGTCACTAGATCGATGTCCATTAGTCGCTTGAAGCAGAAACATCTCACACTCACGCGAAAGTACTTTCACCAGATCAGTCAGCAGCACAACTTTCCCAGGACAGAGAAACAAATGCCAGCGCATGTTGTGGACTCCAGTAAACATAACGGTAGCTACACTTTGTGTCGCTGAGTCAACGCAGCTCTGAGGATGCTCAATTTCCACGAAGAAGTGGCTGCTGTCGCGATCTCGTTGCCTTGAAATCGGACTCACGCTCGTCACACGACCAAAGACGCAATGAATACGTTTCCGCTTCTTACCTTTTCTTGGTTGATCAATTCCACCCTTTTCTTCAGCCACAGTTGGTACCAAATTGCCACTTTCTCTACCTCCACTCGAACGCGCTGCAACGACAGCCCACGACTCAATTCCCGTATACATCGGCGGATCTTTCGTCTGGGAACTCGCTTCCAGCACCCCCATCACCTTTTCCCGCGTCCAGTCAACAAACTTACCCCCAACCGGCCCTAACAACACTGGGGTTTCGTCGTGCACTTCCAGGAACATGGAGCCCGCAGTTCGCATGCCGCCGAACGCCTTGTCCACCAGCACCCAGCGCTTCACCAGCACCAACTGATCCACCAATCGCGGACTCGGGTCCAGCAGGAAACTCGGCAGCTTTGCATTGTTGTCACACAAATGCAACGCGTCACAGCTGTCCACGTCCTCTCCAAAGTGCAGGAACCCTGTGAGCCACACGCGACTCGACGTGTACGTCACCGCGTCCGCTGTTGGAGCAGCGTCTGAATTCTCCGCGGTCGGCTGCGACGTCGCTCGTCTCGGGTCCACACTGCCGACTGAATGTCTAACAATTCCGCTTTGTGTCAGCGTTTCCGGAGACTTTCCGGCGGACTTTGAGGCCTGCAGCACGCGCAGCAGCTTCCCGACGCTCCAGAACTGCAGCGCCGGAGCCTCCGAGCAGCCGCCAGCGAGCTGCTCCGCCTCCCTGCAATAATTAGATAGTAGATTATGTTATTGGCGAAGTACATAGTGCTGTAGAGAGTGGATACGGAGCGTACCATGCCTCCTGCGCGAGTCGAAGGCGCTGCTTCACCAGCTCCTTGTCGACGTGACCCGGCATTCAATATTGAAAATGGTAAAAGCGTTAATTAACCTGCCACCAATATATTGACAATATATGTGTGCTTGTGGAGACAGTTTTTATTAGGACTCGGACACCTTGAAATGACGCTGCCAGCGCAGGAAGTGGATGAAAGGCGGGGGCGTTAGAGACGAAAGGAAGTCTATTGGTGTGGTGGTAGACCGAGAACATTGACTTTCATCGCTGTTTTCATTTGTCCGCGCGATCTGGGAGCGGTCGTCGCGGCGGCTGCTGCTGCTTCTGCTGCTGCTGTTGCTGTTGCTGTTGCTGCACTGTAGCGGGCGGCGCGGCCTGGTTTTCGACGTAGCGGTTGTACACGATGCCGCAGGTGAAGATGGCTTGCGTCGTGAGCAGGATGTTCCATCGTTGACTCAGCAGGTAGCCCTTGAGCGCCATCGTCCAGTTCTTCTTGCCGTTGGGGAATGTGCAAAAACGAATAATTGCACCTACTTATATGTATACAAAACCCAAGTCACTTACCAGTATTGCAAATTTATTGTCCCAATATTGCATTATTGACATAATTGCTGCCATGAATGACGACTGGCGCGAAGACGGCAGCCTGAGGGGCCTGAACGCCGGCGGGGGCGGAGGCAAGGCGCGCGGCAAGGGCAAAGGGCCGCAGTTCACGCGCGTGATCCCCAAGTTCCTGCAGAAATACCACCAGCCACCGGCCATCCAGGCTAAGTTCGCGACGCTGCCCAAGCTCGGGGACGACGAGGACGAGGGGTTGGACGAGGTGCAGCAGGCGGCGATCGACGAGTATCTAGCCAAGAAGGAGGATAAGAAACAAGAGAAAGAGAAAGACACAGGAAAAGAAGAAGAAGAGGAGACGACAGACAAGAAGAAGACCAAAACTTCGGGGCAGACGGTGGTGCAGATGGGCAAGGCGACGGACCCAACCAAGAAGAAGAAACGCAAACGCACCGACCGCCCGATGCTCAGCAACAAGAAGCTGCTGTCGTTCTCGATGGACGACGAGTGAAACGCCGCTGCCATTGGATACAGCGAGCTTGCCAGCACCTTGGTGAAGCTGCTAGGGTTGAGCAGCGGACATGTGAAGCTGCAGTATCGGATTCCAGCACTGCAAGCTGCAGCAACGCGTCGGTGACGTTGACAGCTACGAAGAAAAGCTCCAAAGTTAGCGGAAATCGTCCCGCATCGTCGAGCCGAGCCGCATTGCGCGCCTACACTGACAGCGTAATTGCTGTTGAAGCGGTTCTCACGGTGAGAACCTGAAATGCGCACTGTAATAGGAGGTTTCAAACATCAAAATCGATGAGACTTTCAGTCGAAAGCTTAAGATATTTTTTGTAGAAAGAAGCACCGGAGTGCTCATCGTTTGAGCGACGAGCCAAAAAGAGTCACGCGAAGCTCCAGGCTTTCGTATACTTGTCGATGAGGAAGCTGATCACAGTTTACCCCCGAAGTAAACTGACGACCCATACTCATAGTTCATTTCACACATTTGGGTTAAAAAATCCTAATGGGCGCATTAGTGGTATATATATGTACCCAAATTATACCAATTCACTCCACCACCAGCTTCGTGATGAAGGCGCTGTACGAGCGCGTCCTGGCGCAACTGCCGACGCCACAGCTGCACGAGAGCTACAACGCCGTGCTGAAAGAGCAGCTCGCATCTGTCTCACAGACTTTAGGCGACGTGGCGGCAGCCTTCGCGAAGCTGCAGGAAGTGCACGATGCCGTGTCGAAGCTGCAGCAGAGGCACCAGTCGACTGGTGGCCGCAGCAACAGTTTGAGGGCACCGACGGACGTCGCGATGGAGCTGCAGAAGCGGCTGCAGCGTCGAGTGGGGAAACTCGCAGTTGGAATGGAGGCAGCACCGGTGGAGAGGAACCGAAAGCGGGTGAAAGAGGAAATGCCAGGTGCCATCAATTCGAGGCGTAGTAGCGGTGATGAGTACGGAAGGGCGAGTTGCAATGGTGCAGCCAACGAAACAAAGCGATTTAAGACTGGAGTTGACTCGGACTCCGATAGATCGGGAGAAGAAATAAAGAGATGCCCGCAAAAGGGTTCAAGCGAGAAGCGAGGGGATTCTTTTGGGGCAAAGCGAGAAGTTACTGGCTCTGCGTCGAGTTCTTCGTCAAAGTCGGAGAATGGTGGTGAGGGGGATGATGATGAGAGCGATGAAGATGCAGATGAGGTGGAAGGCAGTGAAGCAGCTTGGAAGGCACTAACGACGAAGGGTAATCTTAGTGCTCCATCGTCCAACACAAAGGCAGCACCAAGTCCTGCAAAGCGCACTGCCAAGCAAACTGAAACAGATACGAGCGCGACGAAGCCCTCGAAAGAATCGGCGGCGTACATGAACACCATTGGCGAAGTGATGAACAAGATGTCTGTGGTGGGTCGATCGTTCATTATTCCAGAGGTCTTGACCGCTTTGAGCGAGTCTGTGGAAGAGGATGTCGATGGCTTGCAGCAGTCCGCAGTGGCTAGCTCTTTGAAGATTCTGGTTGGTTGGTGGGATCGTCATAGCGAATACCAAGTTCAGCATGCTGAATTGTATCGCGAGTATGCAGCTGTGGTCGAGTCGTACGCAGATCGGCTTCCGAGTTCAGATCAAAAGTACGAGCTGGAGAGGTTGGTTATTGTAAACATGCTTTGCCATACAGCAGCTGTGCAATAACTGGTGTATTCTTCTTGATTTTTCTGTCTAGGTTGTTAGGTGCCTTATCTTCTACGATCAATAGGCGTGGTGATCTACCAATGTCCGGCAGAGCAATGACAAATGCTGCCCGAAATGCCAAGGGGAGAGGGGTCATTTTGTCGGTGGTAAATGGTCCTGATACTCTACCCCCTAAAAAACAAATCAAGCGGCTACTTAATGTGCTTGCTGCATTGAAAAAGGAAACGGCGGCCGGTGATGATGATACCTTTGGAGATCAAGTTATTAAGGCTATCACCAAAATGTCTGGATGGCTAGGTGAGGGCCGTCGTGAGCCTGTCCAGTCAGTTTTGTATCGTATGATCGTGAACGCGTTGCGAGTGTTTTCGAAACGCATACCAGACGTATCGACAAGAGATCGCGGTGTTGAGTACGTGCACAGTTGCTGTTGTATATATCGTTCCGATAGCTAACTGATCCATTTTTCCTAATGGTAGACTTTTGGAGAGCTTGTCGGAAGCTATTTCAGCCTCATCGAAGTCAAAGAAAAGCGAACAGGTGACCAAAATCCGTATCCGCGCCGATCAAAGTTTCCGAGAAATGAAGCGATTGCAGCATAAACGTACAGGTATATCTCCCATAGAAGCTCGTAAACTGATGGGCACTTTGGGGGCTCTTCTGAATGATGCGACGGTTGGATGGGATCCCTGTCAAGACAGTAGTATGCGCGAATGCGTTAAGGCATTCAAGAGTATCTTGGTACAGGCCCAAGCATCCAGTGACACGAAGTCAAGAAGAAGCTTCAAAGCGTGCTACGCAAAAATTGCAAGCTGGAAAATTGATGATCCGCCAGTAAGAGCACCTACAGAGTAAACCTTTAGAGTAGCCTTTTCCGCAGCGCGACTACGCCGATTTCACTGTCATTATGGTCCATTCGGTGTACGAACACGTTAGGTACTTCAGTTCTTAAAAAAATCACGACAAGTAAACGTTTTGTAGTGAATGGCAGTGACGGTCATGGTGTCGGCTTTTTCTTTGCAGTAGAGAAATACTTCTACTGAAGTAGAAGCACCTCTTTGAAGTATTAATAATACTTATTGTGTGTACTTGGCATGGCAAAACCGCTATCGCGAGGAGGTGAGAAGAGATTAACAAGGTCGTGGGGAGAACTAAGTAAGAGACTTCAAACTTCTTGGAACGGCTTGCATTTATTCGCAGCAAGAAAAGTAGGCAATGGAGAAGGAACAAAAGGTAACACCGAGGGACTGTCCGACGCTCAGTGACGAGTAAAGCGCTGTTGACACTGTGTTGAATATGATGAAGAATGAGCATCTACACCAGCTCAGCAGCAAGGTGCTAGTTGAGAGGTTACGATACGTGTAGGAGTAGCCTCGATGATCCGCGGGACTGGCACTGCAGATGCAGCTGCAGCGTCGGGTTCCTCAGATTCCAGTACTAGCAACGCGTTGGTGACGTTGAAAGCCACGAAGAAGACCGCCGTCAATGCCAGCGTCGAGGGGTACGCGATATGGATCGCCACGAGGCCGAAGGCTTGCAGGAGAAAAATCGCCTCGACAGTTCCTGCTGCTGTGTATGTGACCAGAACGCTGCGCCTCTGCCAGCGTGTGAGCTTCATTGAGCCGAGCCACAGCGCGAAGGCTGCGTATCCAATCGATACAAAGGCTACGAACTGAAAAATACGAGCAATAATGTGTAAGCTTTGAGGTACGAAGTGAATGCATAGAATACGTGTAGTACTGCTACTCACGGCTTGCATTGCACTGAGGTTCTGCGTTGCGCCTGCCTTGAACTCCGGATCTTGCGCACATTGCACCATGAACTCGTCCAGCCAAGTAGAAAGAAAGTCGGTCCACCGTCTCGATAGGAACCCCGACGTATCGTCGGGTGAGTTCTAAGCATCAGACAGCATTTTTTTGTAAGGCTTTCATGGTTACAAGGAACTTTGATGCTCGGGCTTCCTTACGACTGGAGTCTTGCTGGACAGTCCAAACTGGAGTTCAACGAGTCCCGACCGAGTCTGGCCAGCGGAGAAAGACCGTGAGAACAGACCAACGCAAGATAACCCCATACAGCTCAGTGCAGCACAATACCTTGCCCCAGAGTGTGTCGTATCGCTGTTTGCCGTCTTGGTCGACCACTTCAATGACCCGAGCACTAGCACTGTCGATGGTCACTTCTCGCACGGCATCTCCAATACCGCTATCCACACCCACGCAGCAACACTGTCGCGGAATTAGCACTAGCACGATGCCCAAGACGAGAAGAAGCTGCTTCATCGTACGTGGCGCTGGTAGTGCAAAACCGTTTGTGTGCGTGGTCGGACAGGCGAACTAAATTGGCAGCGCTGGCTAGATGGCTACAGTAGACGTTCTACGGTGCAGTGACGCAATAGGCAAGGCACATTACGACATGCTGCAGGAACTGGCAACTCGAGGGATACATCGACAACGTGGAGTTGAGTTGAATCGTATTGTATGACATCTATGGTATTTGCTGTTGTCGTAGTGCCTCCCTCGTAGGGCACATTTTGTTGTAAAGCGAAAATGCAATGGCGGTCTTGCTCTAAACGATGTGCTTCACCTCTTTCGCGTCTTTGCCGCCGGCCAGAGGCAAGATGGGTTCAAGGTGGTCTTTGCGCCACTCCGGGGCCTTGCCGTACGCGTACACGGAGCCGTTGACCAGAATGGCTCCGATGACGAACTGACCCGTGGGCATCTTGTCGAACACGAACACCGACATGATGACCGAGAGCACCACGGCGATGGACGTGGCGAAGGCCTTCAAGATATTGTCAGCGTATTTGACCACAACGGCCGTGAGTAGGCCACCGAAAGCACTCATACAGATCGCAGCCCAGACCACGGGCCGGTAGCCGTAGAAGAATCCTAGACTCAAGATCGACTCCAGGTCGTTGTACACCAGCCCGCCACCAGACAGTGCCAACCCAAGGAAGCACATCTGCACATTGCGTTCCCACAGTGTCGTCTTCGCCCCGCTGCCCTTGAGGATCTTTTCAAAGTACACACCTGCAAAGCCCGAGCACACACAAGCAGCGACCACGGCCAGCAGGCCCTTGGTAGTGCTCTGGCCTGCCTTTGCCGTTGCAGCGGCGGCGCTGGACGAATCCTCGTCCAACTGCACCAGGGCGACGCCCATCATGAGCGTGACGATGGCGCCCCACTGCGTGAGCAGCACCGTCTTGCGCAGCAACACCACGGAGAAGATGGCGGTGGTGAGGATCTTGAGCTGGTACATGACCTGGAACGTGGGCGCGTCCAGGTTGGACACAGCCACGTACTGCAGGTTGTTCTGCACCACGTAGAGCATGGCGGGCACGCTCACGCGCAGCAGCTCGTTGACGTTGGTGATGGTGCGGAAGGACTCGCCCATGCGCTTCCGCCGCTGCGGCTCCTTGAGCGCATTGAACTCCTGCAATAGAAGGCGCGGTCAGGTTTGAATTGTGCATACATGTAGCAGTATGGGCAGGGACGCAGCGGAGACGCACGTGGAAGAGCACGGCGAAGCACGTTGCAAGCTTGAGCGCCTCGCCCACGAACACGGCGGTGGCTGGATTGAAGCGCGGGAAGTTGCCCACCCGCGAGAGCCGCATAAGGATGGCCAGCAGGCTGTTCTGCACGCACAGCACGCATAGACTCGCGTACTTGAGCGCCGTCGGGGAGAGCGCCATGACTGCCAGCGCCTGCAGGTACCTGTGGGCGTCGAGGCGACGCACGTGACTGAACTCTCAGGTTCGCACACACGCCGACGATTGGGCGAAAGTGATGTGGCTTCACGCGATGCGATTGGCTGGCAGGGCTTTGTTAAAGACCGCTAATATCCCACGTTCATGTGCGCCACACCACAAGCATACTGGTTCTATAAGAACAAAGTCGTGCTTCGCACGAAGAGAAGCTCTGAAATTTTAGCTGCGATATGGTGATCGAGTGTTAAATAGTTAAAAAGCAAAAAGAGAGCAATCGTTGCTACGCTGCGTGGTCACTTGGTGGTGTATACATGTACACCGCAGGTTCGCAAGTTGTCGGCGGATTAACCGTGCCACTGGTGTTCGTCGCAGTATGAAGTACATGTACCTGTTGATCCCGCGGCCACGACAGCTCAAGGATCTCGCGTCTCATGAAAAAGCAATCGAGCTCAAATGTATTTCTGCAGTTGACTACGCTGTGATCACGCGGATGCCAGCACTAGAAACTCGCTTCGCCAAGTATAAGCACCGTTCTCCACTGAAGGGTTGGGCTGGTATTAATAATAGCGCTCGTCGTACAGCATTTTTGCAATGCGTTCACATGAAATTGCGCATCTCCTGCGCCTGCTCCAGCATCTGCGCGCTTTTCATGCAACATTTCCTAACGTTGTACGAATGTTAACGCAGGTTACGCTTACGCAGTACCGTGGAATTAATCCGTATGTGGCTCATTCTTCGGTATTCCCAGCATAACATCCATGAAGTCGACATCGCGTGGTGGTTCGACGTCATCCACATCACCATCGAAAGTTTACCCGCTTAACATGCCAGATCAACTGCACTTCGGATTCTTGAAAGCTGACATTGTGACCACATTAATGACCAACACCAGCAACTCAAACGCGGACTGGAAGAAGCGCGCGGCAGCAGTTGAAAAGCTCTATGCAGCCTGCAAGCAGGTGGATGCAGGCATGCTACGTGGTCTTTCAGCAGAAGAGCGAGCCAAACAAATGGACGAGATAGATGGCCTATTTGACATTTCTCGTCTGTCTTACGCAAGATGTTGACGTTCACCTTGTAAAACGAGCACTTCAGATCACTCAGATCCTTTTCCGCAAGTTGAGTCCGCCGAGACAACATGATAATGACGATACGTAAATGGACTACGAAGGCAACAATACCCCCCGAGGGGGGCAAAAAGACGCTGCGTTCTACATGACAAAGATGTTAGCGCCTATGGTAGAGACATCAGCGAACTTTGCTGGAGACGACGATGAATTGGAGGGGTTCGTATATACTTTATTGGGTCAGGTCTTTGAGAGCGGATGTGTCGGCGTCAACGGAATTGAGCAAGTATTGTCCAAGACTTCGCTTCGGCATCGACGAGCTCAAGTGCGGGAGGAGGCACTAAAAGTTTGGATGGTGCTCCTTCTAATTGCTGAGCGTCAAGGTCTTCTCTCTGAAAACTATGCACCAAATGAGGATGTTGTCCAAACGTTCGGACGTTTGCTTGGAGACACGAATGCACATGTGCGTGACTTGGCTTTCGAAACTGCTGCTGTATTGACAACACTGTGTCATTGCAATATCTACGCTTTACTAGAAGCCTTCGTCGACGACGAATACGTTGCGGAACGAGTGGATTGGGCAGCACTGCGTGCTAGGCTGCGACGGAAGCATATTCCTGAGCTCCGATCAAACGGTGCCCTAAGACTGAAGCCTACCGCTACCGTTGGAAATGTCAGCTCAAGCAGGATGAATAGAGTTTTCTCGAGTGTAGAGCAATCTCTTGACGGCATGTATCCCTCGGAGCTGAGGATGATGAGCTCAAGTGATGAATCAATGTCATACGAGAATCACTGCCATGATGACCTCTCAACTGATCCAGGTAGATACGCAAAAGGTAAACTGACGACCGGAGGAACTCTCAGTGATCGCTCGTATTTCGATCAACAGAAAGCCGACAGAGACGGCAGTGCTAGTTGCCTAACCACCGGTAGCGATGGAGGCCCAACGACGGTTGATATTGGCGACAAGCTTTCGGCATTGAGAAAGAAGATGGACCAACTTCGTCAGCCTCGTAGCAAGCGTGTTCGGCGTCCTAGTAGTCAAGAAAATATCGTTACGAACACTGACCAGGCCCGTGAAAAGACAACAAAGTCCAAGCAGCAAATACTCCCGCGCTCCAGAAGTTCACCGGAGCAAACCGCCTACAACCCCGCAGATGAAGTGGATGATCGGACCCAAACAAAGGATGCGATACTCTACCAGTCCCCGAGAGACAAACGAGTCCATCCGAGCAGAATTGCAGTTGCGTTTCCAGCTTCAGACGCATTCACACCTCCCCCTCGACACCCTGCCCAGCACAGCCCTCAGCATCTACAAAGTCTGCAAAGTGACACACGAAACTATCAAGACCGCCCCCTTAAGTCCAAGTTCATCGAGCGACAGAAGGAACTCGAAACAAATGCAGGGGAATTGTCCCCATCTTATCCATCACCAGATGAACGCCCAATTCGTCCGGCAATTTCAGGGGATCCTAACCCAAATGATCCAAACTTTGGGGACCAAGACGCAGGGAATGTCGACAATAAGGACATTCGCTCTACAAAGACAAACAATGGTGAGCGCGCCATGTCTCTAGCGACGCGTAAACGATTAGAGGCGAAGGCTAAACTAGACGTCCAGGCTAGTGGCTCCACCCCAGTAATATCTCCTGAGAGGGTGAAAGCGCGAGAGAGTGACATGCAAAAGCCGTGGAAGAAGACAGCAAAGACCAAGGACACTGCTGGAGCGGACGAAGTCGACTCTAAAACTCGGCCTTCTGGCAAGCAGGAGCCACGGTACTTGGAGATGCATGAAATTACACCTCTGATCAACCCGAAACAGGATCTCAGCAAAATTCTTACCCAGCTTCGAAGCGAAGACTGGGAAGCTAACTTTGACTCGCTGAGCACAGTTCGACGACTTGCCATACACCACGCAAGCATCATCGATGCTGGTAAAGTGCACGCAATCGTGGTTGAGATCCTCAAGCAGGTGTCAAATCTGCGCTCTTCTGTCTCGAAGAATGCGTTGTTGGCACTGGAGTCGATGTGTTCTGCTTTCAGTCGAACAATAGATTCAGAGGTGGAGAATATTGTTCCCGTGCTACTCAGGCGCTGCGCCGACTCAAACGCATTTGTGTGTGAGTCAGCAGCAGCCTCGTTACATGCTGTAGTACTCAAGTGCTCAACCCCACGCGTTGTTTCTGCGCTTGGGTCTCAC
>JAHQIV010001006.1:0-14406 GCA_030463285.1 Phytophthora europaea
CCTGTGCAGAGCCTGCGCCGCTCCGCCAACCGATCGGCGCTGGTCATTACCGCCGGCGTGGCGCTTCTACTCACGCTCGCGTTCGTGGCGCGCCAAGACGCGTCACTATCAAGTGTGAAGAACCTCAAGGGCGTCACTAACAACTTAAAGAGACCCCAACAAGATTTCTTCTGCGGGATTACGAATCACGAAACGGGGTATATAAAATTACCGGACAAGGATGACGACCACTACTTCTACTGGTTCGTCGAGTCGCGCAGCAGTCCGCAGAAGGACCCTTTGGTGCTCTGGCTCACGGGCGGCCCTGGCTGCTCCAGCATGATGGCCCTGTTGGCCGAAAATGGTCCTTGCCACGTGCAGCCGGATCTGTCCACCAAGACGAACCCGCACTCGTGGAACGGACAGGCCAATGTTATTTGGCTGGACCAGCCCACGGGCGTGGGCTACTCGTATGGCCCCGAGGTGGACTACGACTCCGGAGAGCTCAACGTGGCGGAAAATATCTACTGGTTCTTGCAGGAATTCCTCAAGAAACACCCGGATCTTGCCGACCGGGAGTTCTTCGTGACGGGGGAGAGCTACGGCGGACACTATGTGCCTGCCACGGCCAGCCACATACTGAAGGCGAACATGCTCCGACACTCGAGCTCCGAGACTTTTCATATCAATTTGGCCGGCATCGCAGTTGGCAACGGACTTACGGACCCGGCGGTGCAGTACCAGCACAGAGTCGACATGGCCTTCAACTCGTACAATGTGTCGCTGCTGGACGAACAGGGGATCGAAGACATGCGCAAGGCGCAGCCACTGTGCCACGAACTCATACTGCGGTGCCAGAAAGAGCGCTTGATGTGCTTGGATGCCATGGAGTTCTGCTTCGGAACACTGGAGGGACCCTACTACCAGTCAGGACGCAACCCGTACGATATCCGCGAGCCGTGTGCGGAGGAGAACGTGATGAAGTGCTTCCACTTTGAACACATTGACAAGTACTTAAACTCGCCGGTTGTTCTGGAAGAGCTTGGCGTCGACGTGCACAAGTCGAAGCCCTGGCGCGAGTGCGATGCCACAGTGGGGGCTGGCTTCGTGTTCGACGAAATGGTGTCCTCCGCCAGCGACGTGAAGCTCCTTCTGGATTCGGGCGTGCGCGTGCTGATCTATGCCGGTGATGCCGATCTCATGTGCAACTGGGTGGGAAATCAGGCGTGGGTGATGGCGCTGGATTGGAGCGGCAAGACGGAGTTCAACAGCGCGCCAAACCATCCATTTGTTACCTCGGAGAACTTGGATGCGGGTCATGTACGTGCGTTCGAGAACTTGGCGTTTATTCGCGTGTTCAACTCCGGCCACATGGTACCGATGGATCAGCCTGCCGTCTCCTTTGAGATGATTAACAAGTTCTTCCAAAACGAGGAGTTCTGAGTGTAAATGAAGGCAAACCGGACTGAGCAGATTTGAAAAATACCAAGAGCCTTGTTAATACGCTTCTCTTACTGTGGTTGGAAGTTCCTACACTACTTCCGTACTTTTCAGAGAAGACACCATTCCAGGCTGAAATTGTAGGTAAGAAGAAATTCAAAATTGTGGGATTGAGTCCATGCCACCCAGTTACTCCGCGCGAGCACGCTTGCTATCACCAGCGTCTTCACCATCATCGCCATTGCCATGCTTCAGCAAACAACTCAGCTCTTTCTTGTACCAGTGAAGTTTCTGTTGGCACCCCGTGTACCAGTTGCGGGTCTTCGTGATTGTCACAATCGCATTACCGCTTGCTGAACTCGCTTGCATCTCGAACGAAGCGTTCCTTTGAATGTTGCGCATCCAGTCTGCTGCGCAGTTCCGTGCGTCTTGAAATCCTTTGAATTTGTGTACGCTCTTGGTCATTTTCATAGAGACAGCGGGACCTCGGAGAAACGCCTGCACCTTGGCGTTATCAGAGAATTCAGCGTCGGTCATCTCTCAAGTGAAAGGTTTGTCCAAGGCTTCAATTTGACTTTTGAGCCATTCGATTCGCTTGGAGACGATTGATGCTAGCACAGGATATCTCTCATTTGTTGCGTCCATATCACGAATAGACTGCGAAATGGTCGTAGCTCCGTATTCCAACAAACTGGCGTCCACTTGCTTGAACACGTTCACCACGGAGTCAAAAATGATTTTATCTTCATAACGTATAGCATGCCCCAACAGTAACTCAACGGGTCCATCCAAGCACAGTCCATCCTTTGGAAAATACGCCGCCTTTTCCGCAGCGAGTTCGAGCAGTGCTTGCTCGGCTGCTCGATTATCCAGACCGGTAACCACTTTCAGATTCATTTCAAGATTTGACGCGCCTAAAATTTCTCCTCTTCTCGACACAAACTCCCCAAAGGTTTCCAAAATGACTTGACCAATGTCGTCCCAATCGAATGCACGCACGATCGAGGTGATAGGCTGGATCAGGCTTTCATTGTCTTCCAGACCATCCAAACTGGGGCAAAGCTTTGAGAAAAAGAAGTTCACCAGCTCAGGATCGCCGGCAGCTACTAGCAGTTCGCACAACGTCCGACAACATTTGACGGGGACATCATCACGTGAGCTGTACCACGCAACTTTACCCTGACCTTCAAGCCTCGCATTCAAATTTTCCAAGAAATCACGAATCACCGCAGCATCAGTTGACTTTTGAGCACTCAGAAGCTCAACTGCAACATCTTCTGGCATATATTCCAAAGTTTTCTCGGTGTGCAGAACGGCAGGCCACGCGATAATTGCATACGTAGAGTATACCGTGCTTTTTGTAGGGCCCTCATTCCCCGTGTATCCTCCACGTTTACATATTCCGTGTGGCATCCATAGCTCCACAAGCATCTCCTGCGAAGGGTTAAGGAAATTTAGTGTCGACAACAAGTTTCTTGTGGAGCCTAAAGCCTCTCCAGCCATCGAGTACCAGGTGATCGAGTTCATGTGCGCGAATACACGCGACTCTGCGTATTCCGTCTCGTAGAAAATGTCGTGGGAAAGCTTTCCAATAAAAAGTTTCAGCTGCTTGTCGGTAGGAACAACAGCATTTGCCCCCTCGAGTACTCCGACTCTTGCGCGGTCGATTCCTTTGAAAGCTCCGAAGCCCAAGTCCATAATACTTTTCTCAGTATAGTTGTGGCCTAGCAAAAGTGCGAAAGAATCGTCATCTTCGGGATCCATGTTCGCTATGGCTTCAGCCAGCTCTTCAATCAAGCTCTCATCAGGGTCTCGCTTGAAATGACGCATCGTTTTCGGCAAGCATATCGAGTACACCAGAACCAGTCGGTATCCCTTCGTTACCTTCTCCACATCGTGTTCGGAGTCTGCGTAATGGACCGCATAATGTGGCAGGTAGGCCGCTGTCTCGTCCGCCTTTCCGAAGTCGTGACGATAACGAACTTTTCCTTTGCAGTGTACCACAAGGTCTCCTCCTTCATGCAAACTCGGCAATTGCACCACCAGTGTCGCGATCATACCGTCCTCTTTCTCAGTATCCTGGTGCTTTACAAAGTGACCACCTTCACCATACAGCAACAGCTTGTACAATGTAGATTCCAACGGGATATTCTCGTACCCTAAGCGAAGTGCGATCGTCTTCGTTAGCTCGTCAATGCCATTTTTCCACAACGGATTCTTGAGCTGGACCATATCTGGCTCGAGTTGCCAGCGCTTCCGCACATTCTCGTCCATCTTCGTATCGAAGTCATTTCCAAAAGGAGATTTTTCGCACTGAGTAATCAGCTTCTCGGCTTGTTCCGTAGTAATCGGAACTGGAATTGACCCCACTCCATCAACGAACAGACCAGGTGTTGATGGCAACGCGCGAGCTAGCCCCCCAAAGGAGTACTCGCCCGCTTTCTCGTCAGCTCGAGCAAGTACATCGTTGATTTGAGCGCATCCAGCCCCGGATGGGATTGCTACATCCTCTGGCTTTCCGTTGCCACCAAAAGGCCACTCGCCATCCTTGAAGTCATCCAAGTCACCTTCACCTTCATCCATCCTTCTGTTAGTGGAGCTGCGAACTTGCTACTTTATCAGAAAAATCGTATGTGGAGACCTGGCCTGGGTCCGTCTTCTTCAATCAATCTGGACTTTGTCCCCTTTAATCAATCTTACTCCGCCACAGATTTTTCTTGGCAAGTGTATTGTAGACGAACAGAACTGGGTACTAACCTCTTTTTTAGCTGTACAGCTGCGAGCGTCGCTGAGTCTACCGTATTTAGGAGGCTCGGGCTCACCGCACTCTTTCATCAGCCGCAGCCATTCCTCTGGCTAGCATCGACCAACTTCACTTCGTAAATTTTTGTGAAATCTATCGATGTCTTAATCCATTCCTCTTGCTATGGTGGAAGTCGAAGGAATCGGAGGAAGAAAGTGAGGGTTGTGCGAACTCCAGTGCTGCAAAAGGTTGTGCTAGCACCTCGACGAGTAGTAGCTCGTAGATTTCTACAGGTATTTTTAATCAGAATTGAAATGTCAGATCGGATCAGAAGAAAAATAAACTATGAACTTTACAGCTCAACCGATTTTTGGCATTCCACAAAGCACGGAAGACGGTAACTCGAGATTACATGTAGTCGAGTCCAGGCAGTCATAAAAAACCTTTTCAGCGATAGGATCACACGGCCGGTTACTAAAGGTTGAAACAGAGCTAAACTCCAACCGAATACTGTATCGTATCGTGGTCTGCTTCTCACCTTGCTTGAACAACCGCTTTCGACTCTGTGTTTCACTCTAAGCGAGCCCTCTTCTTGTCACCGTAGTTCGTGTCTCCACCCGCGTATTTCAGCAACTGGGCTAGTTCCATCTTATACTGCCTCAATTTTTGCTGGCTCTCAGCAAACCACTTGCGTGTCTTCGTAATTGTCACCGAAGCATTGGCGTTAATGGCGCTTGCCTTCATCTTGAACGAAGCATTGATTTGCGCTTCACGCATCCACTTAGCAGCGCAGTTACTCGCGTCTTGAAACCCCTTGAACTTGTGCACGCCCTTCGCCATCGTCATCGTCGCGGCAGGACCTCGTAGAAACTCTTCCACTTGAGCGTTATCTGGGAACTGCGCGTCCAGCATCTGCCAAGAAAATGGCTTGTCAAGTCCATCGATTTGGTTCTTAAGCCAATCGATTCGCTTAGAGATGAGCAGGGTGAGCAAGCTAACCTTCTGATAATTTGCAACGACGTCGTTAAAACCTTCGAGTGACTTTTCCGAAAGAGCTGGGCTTAGGAAGCTTGGGTCAAGTTGCTCAAATAGGTGTGCCACTTTGTCGACGGTGGGGCTGGGATCGCTGCGAACCACCCACTTCAAAAGGAGTCCGACGACCTTAGATGAACACAACTCTTCCGTAGTGAATTTTGCTGACTCTTCCATAGCCATTTTGAGCAGGGCATCTTGCGCGGCCCCGGTATCCAGTCCATCGAGGATCAGCAGTGCCATTTCTATGCTTGAGTATCCAGTGTCCTCCTCTATTGGCGCATACGTGCTTATACCCAAACAAGCCACTAGCGCTTCGCCGAAGTCCTTCCAGTCAAATGTGCGGGCAATCTTCGTGAAGACTGGGATAAGAGCGTCATTGTCTTTGCGCTTCTCGAGCCCCCAACAATACGCCAAAGTCTCTTGGTTGTTCCTTGGTTTGTTGATATAGTAGTCTGTATTCGTAAAGAAATCCCTCACGATCTCCGGATCACCAGTTTCCACTGCAAGCTCGCAAAAAAGTCGACAAAATTTGATGGAGAGAACAGCAGGTGCGTAGGAGTCCTCGCCCTCTACCTTGAGCCTCGCGCCAATGTCTTTCATAAATGCGCGAAGTGTGGCAGCATCCACTGGCTTTTGAGTGTGGAAATTCTCCATAGCCACATCGAAAGGCATGACTTTCAACGAATGTTGTGCATGCTTCACGGAAGGCCACGCAACGATCGCGTATCTAGCATACTTGGTGTTTCTAGTCGGTCCTTCATTGCCCATATAGCCTTCTTCCTTCTTGATGCCATGACATGCCCACATTTGAGACAACGTTTCTTGCCCAGGGTTTAGAAAGTTGAATGCTGTAGACTTCCTAGTTCGTCCAAGACTCTCACCGCTAATGCAGTACCAGTGAATGGATTCCGTGCGTTCACCAGGTTCCCAATTCATCGAGCGATCCATATCGTATTCAATTTTGTGTGCCAAGTGCACAATGAACAATCGAAGCTGCTTGGCTGCCGGCACAAGCGCATTTGCTTCTTCCAGAGCGTGAACTCTCGCGGTATCAACACTTTTTAGTGCTCGCGTACCCAGATCTTGAATGCTTTTCGCTGTATATTCGTGAGCTAATAGCAAAGCGAAGGGTTCATCGTCATCCTCCATTTTACCAATGAGGTTAGCCAAGTCTTCACTGAGCGGTCTATCGTGGGCTTTCTCGAGTTGGCGCATTGTTGGTGGCAAACAAATAGAGTAGACCAAAGCGAGACGGTATCCCTTGGTCACCTTCTCCAAGGCATGTTCCGCATCAGCATAGTGCACAGCGTAATGGGGGAGAAACGCCGAGGTTCCATCCGCCTTCCCAAAATCGTGACGATGTCTCACCTCACCACCTCGGTAGACGACCAAATCCCCCCCTTCGTGAGAACTCGGCAGCTGAATTACTAAAGTTGCAATCATGTCGTCCTCTTTTTCCGTGTCTTGATGCTTTACAAAGTGTCCTCCTTCGCAATACACCAACAGCTTGTACAACACACATTGAAGTGGGACATCCACGTAGCCCAGTCGGTCTGCGATGGCGTCGCGTAGCTTTTCAAGACCGCTTTGCCACGCCATGTTCTCAAACATCACTTTTGTTGGCTCGAGTTGCCAGCTCTGACGCACCGCCTCATCCATCTTGGTCTCAAAGTTGTGTCCGAAAGGAGACTTCTTGCACTTCTCGATCAACTTCCCGGCTTGCTCGGCGGTAATAGGGACCGGAATCGAGCCTACTTCATCGACAACTAGCCCAGGCGCCGCAGGTAAAGTGTCAGCTTGCCCTCCGAAAGAATACTCCTCTGCTTGTTCGTCTGCCCGAGCCAGTACATCGCTTATTTGCGCCGCGGCGCCCGAAGGAACTGGAACGTCGTCGGGCTCACCTTCTCCACCAAATGGCCACTTGCCTTTGGCAAAGTCGTCGTCGCTCATTTTGGTTCCTCTTTTGGATTGAAGAAAATCTAAAGTGCGGCAGTAGTCTACTTGAATCTGCGGCAGTAGTCCACTTGCATCTAACAGAATCGTTGGGGGAAAAATGCTAACCTTTCTGTGAAATATCCAAGTGTTACAGGAATGGACGGTGCCTTACCCTACAGAAATCCATCAACTACCAGCGGCGGTTTTTGTGGCGCTTGCCTTTCTGCGAGCAAGGTCCTTGCCCCTGCTGGAATCTCTTGGGTGACTTTGGAGCTTGTTTCGCCCAGGTCTCGCGGATCCAACTACGATCTTCATCGGGAGAGTACCTTTCCATCAGCTTCAAAAGCTGTTCGTCAAGATCAAGCTGGTAACTGTCTCCAGATGCGTGCTTATATGAGAGCTTCGTCAGTGTTACAGTATTTGTCATGCGTGCGAAGCTGCTGTCTCTACCACACTCCATGCTGAACAATGAGGCACAGTTGTCGTCAGTAAACTTGGACATGAACACACGTGCCGCCTTTTTATCGGGGAAGCATGTGAACTCCTTGGATCGTTGGGGTCCTCGCAGGAATTCCTCAACTTCTGGGTCACCGGGAACGCAAGCTCGAGGAATGCTCCATTCACCTGGCTTGCCACGGTTTGCGACTGCAGCCTTCAGATAGTGGACTCTAGCAGCCACAAGATCAGAGAAAGCGTCGTGCTCTCTTGGTGAAAAACCCACTTCGTCCGAGTACTTTTCAAGACGCTGGATCATTGAGCCGTAACAGTCTGGTCCCGACCGCTTTAGCAGGATGACAAAGCTTAAACACTGTAATGTCGCTGCAATGGCTCGCACAGTTCCAAAGTAGCTCAATTTTGTGATAATCGCTGCTGATATAGAACGGATTCCAAAACTTCGCCTCGTTCAATAATGACTCCAAAATACGCTTCTGATCGTCGTGACCAGAGAAGGCGTTCGCAAGGTGTACCAAAGCCTCCAGGACCTCGTGATCATACACAGAGTCGCTTGCATAGCACGAGAGGAATGGGGCTTCAATCACTTCCCACCCGAATCCTCGAACCAGGATGAGAACTGCCGAGCTGATATCGTCACGATTGGCCGTGCAGAAAATGTTAGCGACTTGCTCGAAGAAAAAATGAACCAGTGACGCATCGTTCATCTCCACTAGTGAATGACAGACTGCATCATTCCATTCTTTCGTATCGTAGCCTCCATTCGTGAGCAATGACCGCATCGCCGCCGAATCGCGCGTCGGGTATTGTTGGAGATAAGCTGCAGCTGCGTCATTCCCGCTGAATTTCCGAATAATCTCCATTGCCCTCTCACTGGGAAGAATAAGAACCCCGTGTCGGAAGTATCGGTCCCGTTTAGTTGGCGTTGGTGGATCATCGTATACCTCATACCCCCCGCTCCTCATTCTGTCCGCGATTTTTTATTGTCTTCATCAGACGGCATGGTCACGTTACTTGTAGGTTCTGCCCCTAGCCACATCTCTCGCAGATTTTCATCATCGGGATTGAGGTATTCAAGGTGGAGGTCCTCATAAGTATATGGATCTCTGCTGAAAGTCTGGTCTTTCGTACCGATAGTGTACCATACGATGGAGTCCTTGTGCTCCTTGTCCACGCCCTCATCATAGTCAGAGTCACCAGTGCAATCTGACAGCGAAGAATTGCAACTTTTTGTTCGGTGGCAACACAGCATTCAGTTTCTCAATCGTCTGCAGTCTAGCAAGATCGACACCGGTCAGGGCCGAAGTCCCTGACTCTGCCAACACGTTGCTATCGTAGTCATTCTTAAGCAACAGGACGATCGGATCAAGCTTGCCAGACGCCTCCAATGCTGGGGCAAGTACATCGCGGACGTCCTGATCACGAGCGCGGGAAGACAAAAACGCCAACGATTTCTCCAAGTGAAAGGAAAAGATCAGAGCTGCACCAATTCCACTTTGCGCTCCCTGCACATTGCATCTTGACCCAGAAGAAACAACAATGAAGTTCTCCCCCTTCTGCGACCCACTCTGGATCAGTTCGTGACGAGTTTTAACACCACCAGGAGTCTCAATGACAACAACCTCGCCACTAGACGACGAAAAGGGCACGATCAGCACCGCTTCCGCCTCTTTTTCGGCACTTCCACCTGCTCCACTACCCAGAACCACGTCACTTTGGCCATACAAAGCCAATTTGTGCATCGGCTTTGCTCGTGGTCTTCACCGACTCGTCCCAGTCCCAGGTGACTCCTTACCATCTCCGCCAGATTGTCCAGACTCGTCCACCACTCGGAGTCGTCTAATTGCACGAGTTTACCGTCCAGCTCCCAGACTTTTCCCTACGTTTTATGCTTCGACTCGAGCTCGCATCGGGCAATTAGCCTCAGCGTTTGCTCGTCGGTCAGTGGCAACGTGAAGGACCCGACCCCGTCCACTTGAAGCTTTGGGTTGGGTGGCAAATTTTCCTCTCGACCAGCGACTGGAAGCTGTGGCGCGGTCTTGAGAAGCGCGTTTCGGAGGATTCCTGCTAGACTCGAGTCGTCTTCAGGACGCGGCGTCTCGTCAGGGTCCACCTCGTGGTAGAACGGCCACGGGTGGCCGTCGAAGACGCGCGTGGGATCGTCCGGATCTCTTGCGGTTGTGTGCGAGGGTGCAGCAGAGCGATGACCTTCTTCTACCTCGTCATCTTCCTCGTCTTCACCGGCGTAATCCATGAAGTGATCGCTCCAGTAGCTCTTGTTATAATACGATCTTCAGGAAATGAAAAAAGTATTAAGGCCGCACCACCAAAATAGATAACAAAGTACTATTATATCATATTAATTTTTAATAACCGGATTAAACGGATCAAACGGTTTTATATGGGCTTTGGAAGGCACCCAATGATATAAAGTGGATTATGCTTTTTTAGCATGTTGAATAATACTGAAGTCTTATAATGTTCATATTCATTCGCAGTTCGAAGAACTGTGTTAGCGGGCCTACAAAAGTTTGACATTCGTGCAACTTAAAGCCCTTCTCCAAAAGTTGCCCAGTCATCGGAGTTTGTCATTGGTGCAACTTTACATCATTCAACAAAGTTGCACAATAAATCATTAAAACGTAGCTTCTTGTTATCACTGCTTGAGTATTGAGATGTTCTACCCGATCTTGTAATATTTGTTTACCTATTCTACTATGCCTTGATCATTCTTGCTCATTTTGGGGCGCCGGGCACCATATACAAGAGTGGCCTGTTCTAAACTGCGGGTGTGGAAAGCAAAAATAATAACTGAATGTATGCGTATGTTCTACACTATCGGTGCGTGACTGCTACAAAACGCTGAAACGGTGCTATTGCTCAATGCTTGAAGTCTTTCTTCTTCAGCCATCGCTTCGTGTGGAGGTTTTGCCCATCGGGCGAGTTGCGCCGTGAACGGAGTCATCGTCACAAACGCTTCCCGAGATACGACACGGAGACACAAGGATATCAGGCTTTCAAGCTTGTTTGCGCGTAGTTCCACCGACATGTCTTTCAGTTGAAGATATCAACATCTCCCTCGTTCTCGGTGTAAGCTTACGCATCTTGAGCATTTCCGTAGGTTTCCAGGGGGACTTTTGCCAAATGAGGGCACTATCTCGATAATCAAGACAAACGATGATGATCTTCGCCAAATGATGGCACTCCGCTATTTATGATTGTCAGGCTGCAACATGTCCGTAATTTATACGTGCCAGGATCACAAGCTTTCGTCCTCATACCAGCGCTCTCCCTGTCACGAGGACCAGCACTCTCATCTTCGCCCTCCCAGCTACAAGTACCTGGTTCTTTTCGGGGTTTACCATGAATGAATTCTCCGTGACTGATGCTCAAGGAAAGCCATTAACACTTCGTGTTAAGATGAACTTAGAGTCGAGGAAAGCTGCAACTGCTCACATGAAGAGCTTTGTGCTGGCTCAAGGAAAGCGTGTCATCCAATGCCGTACTCGCACCGGAAAGGATCGCACCGTGTATGTCTGCACTAGCAAGACCAATTGCTCGTTCATAGCAGTCGTTTTAAGATCCAAGAGACAGGAGAGTGAGGGCTTCTTCCTGAGTTCGTTCTTCGCGCATCACAACGGCTGCACCGTGGAAACTGTGGTGAATTCGGTCACAACACGCGCACGTGTACAAACCACGAGCCTAGCACACTAAAAGAGTAGTCTTGCACATAGCTAAGTGTCATCAATCCAGCAGAGTGCCATCGTTTGGGGAAGGTCATCATCGTTTGTCTAGATTATCCAGATAGTGCCATCGTTTGGCAAAAGTCTTTTCCAGGGTTAATGGAGTAGATCAGAGCGAGACGAAACCCCTTCGCCACCTTTTCCAACGCATGCTCCGCAGTGACAGAAGTACGGAGCGGTGTCACCACTCGTCCCACAATCGTGGCAGCACTCCGACTTGTCTGCCTCGGTACGCAACCAAGTCACTTCCTACGTGGCGATCTTGCTGTCGACCGAACCTGCGCTCGCCTCCTTCTCCGTGTCTTGGCGCTTGAGGAAATGTCCACCTTCTCCGTACACAAGCGCAGCGGGAAGTCCTTGTACCCCCAGTCGACCGGCAATGGTCTCAACCGAACACTACGAAGGCGTTGCGAGTGGACCTGGTGCACAAGAAGGTTGCGTACTTTTTCGTTCCTCATAAGCTTTTAAAAAATAAAGTGATTGTCAGGTCAATTCCACTTTCTAATTGTTTAGTGAGAAACTCTCTGCCTGGTTCTCGACATTGAAGATTTCGATCATCACTTCTGACGAGCCCAAGTCCTCTTCGATATAATCTTAACAAGCGTTTCCTCCGTAGCGTTCATCAAGTCGTCCAGCTCTCTCTTGAAATGCGGCAGGTTTTCTTGGTTCTTGTCGTACCAGGCCCGTGTCTTCGTTATCTTCACAAACGCATCACTGTTGCTACCGCTAGCTTCCATGTCGAAAGAAGCGTTGATCTGCCTCTCGCGCGCTCTGTAGCCGATGTATTTAGAAGCATAGTTACTCGCAACCCACGAGTCCTCAAAACTGATAATCCCAGTTGTGTTGATCGTCGCTTCTGGACTGCGTAGAAACATTTCAATTTGGTCCGAGTCAGGAAACTCCGCAACCGGCATCGCCCACGAAAATGACTTCACTAGCACGCGAATCTGCTTCTTCAGCCACTCGATGCGACCCGATATAATCGCCACAAACAGTGCTTTCTTGTCATCGGAAATGTCATCACCTTCGAGATAGCGTAAAAATATTTGGATGGCACGGTTTAGCAACCGCGGGCTCATTTGTTGAAATTTACGTGACAGAGTGTAGATAATACTGTCGTTGCCGTGGCTTAGAATCTGACTCCAGAGTTCTTCAAGTGATACCGACACGTTAAGTGTGTAATCTTCGAGGCCCTCGGCATGCTTAACCGCCAGTGCTAGCAAAGCTTGCTGAGGTTCTCCTTGGTCAACAGCTCTGGCCACTGCCAGAGTGGCGTCTACGACATCATTCTTGTCGGTGCTATCCAGCACACCCAACAGTGCCTTACCAACCCCTGCCCAGGTGAATTTCCGCACGAGTTTGGCGACGTCCGAGGCAACGTATTTTTTACGAGCGACACGACTATAAAAATTCCTGAAGAATAGGTTCACCAACGCCGAGGTGCCAGCACCCTCCAATTGCTGACATAGCACTCGACAGACGCCAAAAGAAATGGAAACGGAGCCCTCCGTGCGAGCCGAAAACCTTGATCGTGCATTCGCAGCCCGAAAGGTTTCCATATCCTCCAGTTTCGAGCTCGCGATATCAATGAATTTATGAAGTCTTGCAGTACGAATAGGGCTTTGGTCTCGCAGTGTCATAAAGGCGGTGTTCAAACTAATAAACTTCAGCGTAAATTCCACATTCTCCACCGCAGGCCATGCGGCAACTGCGAATCGCGAATATACGCTGTCTTTTTCCGGTCCGTCGTTGCCCATATACCCATGCATGTCACTACTTCCGTACGGCTGTTGCCAAAACTGAGAGTACGTTTCCGTATTTGGATTGAGAAAGTTGAACTTTAGTTTCACCTCGTCACCATCATCAAGGGATTTTCCATCCGTAGTGTACCAAGTTGCTTTCTCCTCGCGGCCTTTTTCATTCCAATCACCTATGCCCCCATACCTGCCATAGAAGTTGACATGGTGATACAATTCGGCGATATGAAATTGCAGCTTCTTGTCTACTGACACATGAGTGTTCGCCTCCTCCAGTGCTTGAAACCTCGCGCGGTCGACGCCCTTCAGAGCACTTGATCCATACCCCACAATACTCTTTTTGGTGTACTCATGAACCAAGAACAGTGCGAAATTGTCGTCTCCTGACGTCATAGTTTCAATGGCTTCGGCTAGTTCTCCACTCAACGGTCGATTTGGGTTCCGTTCCAAGTGCCGCATATTGGCCGGCAAACAGACCGAGTAGACCAGCACGAGACGGTACCCCTTTGTCACCTTCTCCACTGCATGTTCTGCGTCAGCGTAATGAACCGCATAATGCGGTAGGAACGTTGCACGTCCCTCCGCTTTCCCAAAATCGTGCCGGTGTTTTACTTCTCCATTCTGATACACTATCAAATCTCCTCCTTCGTGCAAGCTAGGCGGTTGCACAACCAACGTCGCGATCATTCCATCTTCCTTCTCTGTGTCTTGATGTTTCAAAAAGTGGCCCCCTTCTCCATACACGAGCAACTTGTACAACACACACTGTATCGGAATATCCTTGTACCCCAGGCGATCAGCAATAGTCAACGCCATTTTATCGATCCCTGCCTTCCATAGCGGATTCTTGAACTGCACATGGTCGGGTTGCAACTCCCAGCTCTTTCGAACGTTCTCGTCCATCTTGGTGTCCATGTTGTGGCCGAACGGAGACTTCTTGCACTTCTCAATGAGCCTCTGGGCTCTCTCGTCCCATAAAGGGACTGGTACTGGTCCAACTCCATCGACAAATATGCCTGGAACTGCAGGCAACTGGTCGGCTTGCCCTCCAAAGGAGAAATCTCCAGAGTGCTCGCTCGCTCTTCCCAAGACGTTGCTGATCTTGGTACACGCGGCTCCGGTGGGAACTGGAATTTCGTCGAGCCCACCTTTGCCGCTGAAGGGCCACTCCTTGTTGCCGAAGTCTTCCTCGAAATCCGGGTCTTGGTTAAACAGCTCTTCGCGTTCGCCGTCCGACATGAATATTGTCTGCTCGGGTTTGCACAGAAAATCGGAGAATGAGGAGAAAAGTCAAGATCCGGCATTGTTGATTTATAAAAAA
>JAHQIV010001007.1:0-14396 GCA_030463285.1 Phytophthora europaea
TTTTTTTAATTTTAATTAAAAAAATTTTAAAATTTTAATACGTAGATTATCTATAATTTACGTATTTCACTTTTTTTAAAAATTTAATTTAAAATTTAATTTTTCCAATCCAAAAATAAAATCCAGTAAAGATAGAAAATGCTTTCAATATCGAAAATCGCATCGCAATCGCAGCCGCGAATCCTTCCCATCAACCGAGTTGCCGCAGTCGCGAAATTACGATCGTCTCCATAACGAGCCTTTTTTAAAGCAGGGCCTGAATCGCCTTCGCCCTCCGGAACCACCACCAGCACGTGAACTTGGCCCTCACCCGGTTGAAAGTTCTCTCCGAAGAGATCATTTTTGTCGAGTCTCCATGACCCGCGCATTTTTTCGAACAACGACGTGTCAACTTCACTCTTTAGCATCGCGTCCAGAGCCTTGTCGTCTGACAGCCACGCGTTCCCCTTCTTCGCCAGGAAGAGCTGCAGGTTCTTGGCATCGACATTCTTCAACATGATCCGATTATTATCCTTGATCGCGTCCTTCAGGAGAGCCACCGTCTTCCAGTCTTCAATAATGATAGAGATCACGCCCCCTTCTCCAATGAACGCGCAGTTTATCATTATCTCCACCATCTTTCCCCAATCCAGCAGATTCTGGAATGAGAGGAGAATATTTATGGTCGTATTTAAGCTGAAAATGAAGGCGCATCTCCTCCATTGTCTAACGTTACTGTACAAATCTTTCTATCAGTCAAATTCGGCGATCGGTTTTCAAATTTCCCCAATCCCCATGTCGCCGCCGCGTCCATAGGAGCCAAAGTGCTGGACGAAGTGTACCGCCTCCACCACATCCCGCTGCCGCGCGCCAGCCCCGACGACGCTGCAGAACGACCCGCAGGCGCTGAGCAAGTGGCGCGAGGTGAACGCGCCCGCCATCGTAAAGTAAAATATTCGCGAATTATGGTTTTAAAAATTAGATATCGTTGCTATTTACGGAACAAATCTTTCTGCTGCGTCCAATCCAGTTACCAGGATATTTCGACATAGCTGTACTTAGTATTAAAACAGTGATATTTATGACTATAACCCTGTTATTTTAAATTCGCAACTGTCGTTTGCCAGGATAGAAAACTTGTCATCGAACAACATTCAAGAAACCTTAACTCGACTTTCAAACGACATGCAATGCGATGTTTAGCACATAAACTCGACTTACAAACGACATGCAATGCGATGTACAACAGATCAACTCGACTTTCAAACGACAATGAACATCCCGACTTTCAAACGACAGGTAGCTACAGCGCTACGAGCGCTGTGAAGACCGCAAGATATCGAGATGAGTCGTGGATGCCTCGTCTCCTATAGTAACTGGCGCGTCTTCGTTGATCGTGGTCCACCTCAGCGCTCAGCGACGTACCGAGTCCTGTCGCCCTCGAGTCGGAGACTGCATAATGTCGGAATCGACAAATTCAATACGGTAAGCGGACTGGATTAATAAAGTACATGTACGATTGGGTACAGCTGTACGTAACACTCCTGGAACTGCGAATCAAGCGGGAACACAGCCCGCGAGTTCCAATGCAGCTACTGCGCATCAGCAAATCTCAGAAAAAATCAATAAACGTGAATCATTTCGCATTCGCTGCGTCTGAACCAAATGCTAAACGGTCTTATCGGTAAGACATGCGATGTGCGCTAGACGTCAGATCGGCCACGCCCGTCTCTCTAGTCTGTAGACCAGCAAGCAAGCTCTAGCTGCACAGCTCGCATTTCTTGAGGCAAACCAGGCATTTGTCGTATCCGCCATGTCGTCGACCTAAAAATTGGAAAATAGGACAGGTTGCCATACTGGCAATGATCAAATCCTTTGAAATTATATGCGTTTGAGAGGGAATATCCATTTTCACGATCGTTTCTAACCCAGCGCAGAATGATGAGATGGGATTTGTTTCGAGATCGAGATTAATTCCAAACGACCCTTGAAATGCAATAACACCCACCGAGTTTAGGAAAACTGTCTAGAAAAACAATGCTTAAAATGGTTTTAAAGCGGGATTGTTGCAATATTGGCCATCATCCGCTAAGACATATTTTTTGCGAATGTTATCTATTGTCATCCCCCGATTTCTATAATAAGACAACGCACTTGATATTCCCTGTCAGTTGTAATAAGTGATGAGTTCTAAGACCAGATACCAGCTATAATAGACAGGATCAGTTTTGACGAAGAGTCTACGAGCTTGGGTTTGAGTGAAAATGGTATTGTTTGTTACACTCGATCCAAAGCCAGACGTGCACACAAGAGAAGTAAAAGAAAAGTGAATAGATTAGACGGTAAAGCTCTTTCCAGCTCCTACAACCATTCTCGGACTTCAGCCCGTTTCTCATCTAGTGACTCGCTGTTCCAAGATTCACCAAGCTTCACTCCAGCTTTCTCGCGCCTCTGGTCCGGGTCCCAGCTTGACCTTCAACAGTACAGTTGCCAGGTCTTCAATAATATTGGAATGCATATTATGCATTCCAACAAATGGGAGCATGGTTGGCCTGCTGCGCGAGCACCCAGAGCTTCAATGCCTCGTCGAGACCAGGATAGGTGACGGCGTGATTGGTTTTGCGACCATCGCTCACCACAGCATCCAGGATCTCGGTGGAGCGTTTAATATCGGAGAATGTTGCCTGCGTGGGAGCCTTTGAAAGTTGGAAGTAAACGCGACACCACTCTCCCAGCTCGTGTCGCGTGACTTTGGCTCGCGCGTGTGCTTTTCGAACCGCTACCACTTCATATTTAGGGTGAGGTTATCCGCTTCATTTTTAGAGTGAGGTCGTCTGTGCGGGGTTCATTTTTGGTGAGCATCTCGCTCCCTTTTGAATGTGATATCTTGGCGAACATGATAACTGATTGAGTTGGCCTATTCTCCCGTTATAATTGTTTCCGTGAGGGAAGACTGTACAGGTTTCTTATCAAACTTGCTCACAAACATTTACTTTCTGACAGTGAGTATGTGTAAAAGCAAAGCTGCACGATCTTATGTTATTGGTCACAAAATCATTTACGCTTAGTTTTACTCAAACCGATGTATAGCGCGCCCAGGGTAGGAGAACTGGTATTCCAAGTTGGACCAGCCCCGGGTAACTCGAAACACACAATAGAATGACTCGAGTCGGCGTGTGACCTTGTGCAATCCCTATAGGTGTCGTTTGTCTTTGGCGGACCATCTTTCAACCGTAAATGTAACAATCAATTAGATACAGAAATACAGAGAACTTCCAAGTTCTCCTCAACTGGGAGATTCCGACTGGAGGCAAGCTTACGAGCAAAGACATTTCTCCAAATAACCAATCTCAAATTAACCAATAACAATACATATTTTGTACACACATTATGCAGCCTGTCAACTTAGGTTACAACTCGGATACAGGGAAATCCGAGTTTTCCAACGCGCACCACCCTCAAATTAACGACGGAAACCACAAATATAATCCTAACACAAGCAATTGAGCTTGAATCCTAGGGGGTGATTGCAACTACCTCCCGAAACTGCAGATGAATATGAAATGCAGGGGTCCTCTTTCGAGTGTCCACCCACAACTAGTAATATGAAATAGGTAGACCAACCCGAAAGCAGCCTTTGTGGGTACCTAATTTGATTTGAGCGTGTAGTGAGAGTTCCTTGCGCGGTTGCGCGGCCTTGAACGTCCGTTGGTATATGCGATTCACTTGGACTCCACCTCATACTTGGTCTTCAAGTTGTACTCCATACTCCATCGTGACTCGGACACTTCATGATATTGGGGACTCGAGACTTTGCCTTCTTTGTAGTGGTGGTCGCTGCTCTTCAGGTTGTGGGATCATCGCTTGGGTTCATCTGATCTTGGGCACTTGAATGGTGAATCGGCTAGTCAAGGCAGACTGCTCTCCGGGATACATTCACCGGGAGGATTTGGCCCCTTCGAATGAGTACCTGCCGTAAAGGAATTCGGTGGCCGGACAGGGCGCTATAACTCCATCCCGAAGCGGACCCGCTTCGGGTGGGACACCTCCGTGCCTGTGAGCCTATTCGTGTTCCGAGCATCTGCCCTCGCGATCTTCAACCAGTCAGTGTCTTCGAGTGTCCCATGCATGTACCATTCCAAATCACTGCTTGTCCACCCGAAATGTCTGGCTCTTGGGACCGGGCGACTGCGAGCTGGTGACTCCGAAAATCTCCAGTTGCCTCGCGTCAGATATCATTAAGCGCTTTTACCCAATAGTCTTGCGTGCTCTTAATTTCCAAAAAACAAGACAATTGATTTCAGTACTGGGTCACTCCGTGGCCCCAGTACTGAAACCAATTGTTGCAGCCAGCCAGGCCCAGAACTGTGACCTAAGGTTGCTGCCTGGCCATTAGGACGCGCCATGTCACGTAACATTGTCTCCTAGTGCACCTACACAGTAGCAGCGGTCGAGTATTTAGGAATACGATTGCAAGTTGTGGTGCCCGGCAACTTTTTCACGTACGGACCCCCACCCCCCTTGGACACCTCCCAGTCGTCACCTCCATGGGCAACGAGATGCAAAAAAGAGAAATTATATATAAATGTCATGTCAAGTTTGGTTTTAGGTCGCGAGTTTAGGAAAACTATTTGCATCTGATTGGATAAAAATGAACCTAAAAAGCGGTGGCGTACCTTTAACAAAATGGTTGGAGGTCGAGGTCAATGTTTTAGGTCGTCGGTAGACAGACAAGTAAGAATCTTGTGGAGCAGCAACTCCGCGCCCAGCACAAGGGCAACTTCACGGGCAGTAATTACACACCCAGCAGCAGTAGCAACTTCCACAGATAGCACGTGGCTAAACCTCGAATGACCTACAGTACAAGGGGGCCTCAATCACCGTGTTTTCCAAATTGACATGATTAGTAGTTATTCTAAAGCTACAAAAATCGAGCTAAAACGATACTTGACACCCATTAATGAGTGGTTTAATGCATAGGATTTCTTCACGAGGCCATTGCGTTGTCAATATTGAGGCGCATGATGCGGTGTGTTGGCTGCTTTGTTATGTCTCCTTATGAAGAATACGAATCTGCCTGGAATGATTTTAGGACAGAAGAACCCCTCGTTCTGCTGTCTGGGGTGTGAATCGACGGAGCCCAATCGACCGAGACCGTGAAAACACTTGAAGTCACTATGGATCTCTTTAAGTACGGAAAATGACAGTCGATTACCAAAAAACTTGATAATTGTATAAGGCGATTTCAACCCATGTCGCCACCTTCGGCAAATTTGGTAGGTTTCGCAATATTTAAGAGGAAAATGAAGGCGTATCACTTCTTGTCGGAGAAAGTCGAATGGACTGGGCCTTAGAGTCGTCACCTCTGCGTTCAACCCCCCCCCCCCCCCCCCCCCCCCCCAAGTTAGCAACAAAACTGTTTTCGATCCTCATTTCTCCACTTAATCGACCCAAATCACACACCGTTGCTGGAAAATGTGCCGAATTTGTGGTCACCTCTGCGTCAAACACCAATCCCAACAACAACGTCAGACGACCAACACCCAATCGCCTGTAGCCTCGCCCTTTGCGCGGGGTCATGCTATCGCGGTTGAAGAGGGTGTTGGCCGCCGCATCGCCCCTGTGGTCGTCCTCCGTGATCTCCTTGCGGTTCGAGATGAACGTGGATCACTTTGTTGCCGTCGAATTCATTGTATTTCTGGTGACAGCCAAGTTATTACTGCAGAAATGAGCGGCGGGGAGAGGGCTGTCGTTCACCTGGAGCTTGTGTCCTGCTCCAGAGATGACGAGCGCTTTCCTGCGACGAATCTGACGCGACCAGAAGGGAGCCAGCTGACAGTTTGGGAGACAGTCACCGGTGAAGGAGTTGGAGGGCTTCTAGCTGTGTGAAGGAAGAAAGTGCAGTGTGCACGACAACATATTTTACGGGTTGGATGCAGCACGGTGCGGACCTGCTCGTCGACTTTGTGCGCGAGCGAGCAGTTGAACGAGTTGACCTTCGAGAGCGACATCGTGGACGACGTGGCCACGAACGGGATGACGCAGAAGGCGAATATGTCCCCGGCGAGCTCGCGTTTGGAGGCCAGGATGTGTTTCGTCTTGTTGATGTAGCGTTCCAGGTTGGAGATGGTGGCGTCACCCGTGTTAAGTCGCCGAGGAGGTCGCCCACCTCGGGCTTGATTAGCTTGTAGTCTACGAAGAAGCATGGGAGCGCCATCTCCTGGAGCATGCCGCCCTGAGCCGCTATACGCTGCTTGGACATCCGTGCCAAATCCCACAACTTCTTCGTCTTCATTTGACACCATCGGCGGCCAGCGACAGCAGGGGCGTCTTGGTCACGGAGAACCCCTCCCGGCGCTCCTCAGCGGGCTCCGGGACACGCTGGCGCATATTGCAGCAGCAATAATATTCACCACAAATGGGAACGGGCCGTCATTCTCCTCCGTTCCGTTGAGCTTCTTGTCGACCTTGCTCGCGCGGCAGAAGGACAGCGCCAGCATCAGGATCAAAGCTACTCCAAGCGTGACGCCCATCACCTTGCACTTGTGCAAGCGTCACGCGTGTTAGTCGGGTAGCCCGCCTGGCTAAGCAGCGGAATGTAGAAGTAGCCAGCTCGGACCTGACATATTCTCGATTGATGTTACCAGAATTACGGTACTACAGTTTTTCATACATAAGCTGAATGAATCACTTCAGAACTTTCTCCTTTCCCAACACCTTCGTGCAGGAGCACCTCGTTACATCCGCATAGGAGCGTTCCGTCAGGTTAACCCCCCTCATTCACCAATATATGCTCGGAAAGCATGCATGAGGCGGCACATGTATGCGGAGCATACATGATTCCACCTGTATATTCGCGTTTGTATTGAGATTAACCCAGAACAATACAAATAGCAAGTTAGACTGTTTTGAAGCGAGCTTGCAAAATGCACAGGGGTATGCAGTAGTGCGTATTTTCTCGTGGTCGAGCACTGTGGCCAAGACCAGATGGACGACGGACGCATGATGGCTGAGTTGACGGCGTCATCGATGACAAAGAGGACGGCGACGAAGCAGTGAAAGAACAGTCAGCTGGTGGCGGGTGCAAGCCAGCAGGCTGGTGCCACATGCGCAAAGAATCTAGAAAGGATGCAAAGGATAGCCGTTGAAGCGGCGGCGCAAAAGATCGCGAGGAGAGACGACGTGCCAGGACGGACAAAGGATATACTTTTGATTGGCTGCATAAATCTAAACAGTTGGAGCTGATTCGCTCTAAAACCGAAGTTATCCTGGTAGTGCTACGGTCACGCAGTACGGACAGCCCGGATAATTTGAGGGAGAAGATAATACGGTCCACAGAAAAGTAAGTGTCGAGTAAATACAAATATGAAGTACAACACCCTTATAAAAAAAATTCTTGCATTGACATCGCAGGTTTCACTATTATTGCAGGCATGTAGTGGCTTTGCACAGAATCATATAAAATTACACGGAGAAACCAGAGATCGAAAGATGATACTCATAATCGGTTTACATAGGCTTAGCCGTCAGCTGCATTGCAACACTTTGCTGGATCTTTACTTTGCAGCCTCCAGATTGCAAGTGAGCTTACATTTCCTTCCCTGTGTTCCGCGCGAACGAAATGGAGAAAATCTGAACCATATATTGTGTGACAGCCGAAGTGTCGGCTTCAGCTATTGTCAGAATTTGACACGAGCTGCACCCCCTTAGATAGTTCGGCATGAGGGACGTCACTGTAGAGTCGTTGCAGACTTTACCCCACAAACCATATTAGACGTGATGGCGGACACCGATTCCTTGCATAAGTGAGTGCAAATATTGAACGTGTCCGCCCGTGGAACTGAATTATGAGGGCGTTTACGCCTGAGCGATACATGTGCGTGGCTCCTCCTGAGCGCAAAGAGTGAGTGCTGTAGGCATGCAGGCTCACGCCAATTCATTTCGCGGCTCACTGGATCTCACTAGCGACCCGGCGGCATGCGACTGATTCGGCTGTTCCTCCAGGAGTTGCGTACATTGCCGTCGGTAGGCCCATCGACAGGTTCTTTCTGACTCGGAGCAGGAGGATGGTGCCTAGTACAGGGCACAAAAACCGGTGGCCAGACCGTCGGAGCATGCGTGATGTTGATTGACTGGTCTGGCCGGTCTTCAAGCCACGCAGCTGGATGTGCACGGCCGACGCCGCTGATGCTGCCAACGTGTCTTGTCCATTTGGTCTAGAACCGCTATGGCTGACGCTCGCAGTAGGAACCAGCGAAAGCTGCTTTTGTCGACGGCCGTGATCTCGGAGCGGTGTAGTAGGAAGAAGCATGACAGAAACAGACCCCCCCCACCCAGTGCTTGGTCCGAGAAGGCGGCCATGTCAAGTGAAGTCAAGCATGAGTCTAGAAGTTGAATTGACACAGGTGCCTTACGGGTTGGAGGAGTATCGAGGTGGCTGATACCTTTGAGGAGCATACGGATCTAGATAGTAACATGCCCCCCCCGGCTATGAAGAAGCGTTAGATGCCCAGTAGTGTATTCAGGGTCGTCGAGCTGCGGATGCCTCAGTTCGAGCAAAACCCGTGCTGAAAACCTTGTAGGATGAAGTCAGAGACAAGCTCGACTACGCGATGCTACGGACGTTCTCGAGCCATGTATATAGCCCCTGTGGGTGGAGAACCCCTTCCTGACGGGAAATCCATATCTACATATGGCGGTAATTGCTATGATATTGAGCAATCACTACGTTACGCAATGGTGCCGTTGAAACGGCTTCGGCCACGATGCAGGCAACGACGAAGAGCTCACGTCCTTGAGCACACACCAAAAGGTGTGTTCGACACTACATCCCGCACTGTCGCGGTGACCCAATCGAAAATCGACAAGGCTACCCGCCTTGTAGCAGCTGCGTACCGAACTCACACGATGGCCAGAGCTGCCTATCGGTCACTCCTCGGATCCGCTTCGCCCCGCTGAAGAGAGGTCGTGGATAACCCAGCCGGACGTGGTCGGGTCGGCTTCGCCTTTATCGACTACTCCGAAAGGGCTCAGAAATAGTTCCGGCCAGAATTGAGCGATTTCAAAATCGAGGACGAGCAGCCGGCCAAGATCTGCTCTTTCCAGATGTTCTTACGGAGTACATTAAGTCGCTCGCGCGCCGAGGGGTGGTTGGGTGGCGGTGTAGTTTGGGGTGGCATTGGGGAGCGTACAGATATCCGGACACCTTCGTTCGCCATTGACCGTAGTTTCTGGTAGGTGAGGGTAATCGCGACATGCCGTTTGTAGTTGCGATGGCACCATGTTTTTGTTAGGACGATAGCCCTCGGTAGTTTGGCCGCGATGCAGCTCTATGAAGTCTGGAAGCGTGGGGCGTGCTCGCGGCGCATATTCTGATAGAGCTGACTGTAGTGGCTTATTTAAAAGGAAATTTGAAGTCCGATTGAGGTGGGGTAGGTATTGTCGGGGAGCGCTAAGTTGTAACGGGCCTAGCGAGTAACCGTCACTAGCTTACACGTAGCGGTGAGGATGCGTCCAGCTCTCAGGAATACTGAGACCAAGTATTTAGTCCGAAGTACAAACAACTCTGTTTAATTATTGTGACCAGGGCGGGGGCCCGTGATCTACTGTGAACCACTCAAATGCAGGTCAACAGCTGATTGGCTGGAATCGGGTCTGGCTCCCCCACTTTCAGGCAATTAGATGAATAGGCATAACAGCACACTCTAGCCGTGTGCTGTTGTGCTTATTCATGTAATATCTGTAAAGAAATCTACTTACTTATGTAATTGGAGGGCCCATTACATAAGTTAACACAGGCGAGGGCCCTGGAGACTACATGTCCTCGGATTGCGTTCCAGAGTTTGGATCTGCGGCGACCGATGTGCTGTAATTCTTCCACTTGTGCGGATGACGGCGGTACACGCAGCGGGTGAGATCCTGTTACGCCAGTGGGACCGCGAGGCCCGAGATCGGCTGGGGGGGGGCTATGGCCGGAATGAATGTTGCTCGTGTGTATTGACCTGAGGGTGCGGACCTTGTGGGGCCGCTATGTGCCAGCGGGCGAGTGACTGGTGTTGTGGCTGCGAATGCGCCTACGGGCTCGTCGCCCGGCACAACGGTGCTAGTGGTGTTGGGACAGGAAAGGTATGGACAATGTGCCGCGACGTCGTTGGCGCGTCTGGTGGGTGGATGGAGTCCCGGAGTAGGTGAATGGGTCTGTTGGCTCAATGGAAGTGCTGTAATAACATTGGTAGTAGCGGTATCCAATGATGCGCTCAATGAAGGTGCTGTGGTAAGAGTGGTAGTAGCACTACGCACTGTAGCGCGGGTGCGATTGTTTAATCGACCCGGTCGATATGAGGTTTAGGAAGGGTAATGATTTGCGCGCCCTCTGGTTAAGGGGCATGGGCTCATGTAGGAGGGACATTGGCGTGTGGCTAGTATTAGCACTAGTCTCCAGTGGTAGCGTGTACTGAAGCGTTGGTGAGCCGACCGTGCCGGGGGTCGTAATTGGCGGTGCGATTCGAGACGTACATCTTGTTGACATAGTCTTGGGGTCCCGGTGGAGGGGTTCCACTCATCGATGCGTACGGTAAGTGATCGCGCATTTATCACGCGAGCCGCCAAAGCACATGTTTCCGCCGAAAAAGCGAAGACATGGCTCCGTGCCGTCGGGTCGACGTGGTACGAGCTTCCGGAGGTCGCCTGGTGTGCTGATGGCTGCTGACCGTAGGGTCGTGGCTGTGGCTGCAGCCGGGAGGCTTTGAAGTGCAACCAACCATCCGGTGGAACGGTATTGAATCGCTTCGGTCGCCGCGCAAAAGTCCATCCACCACGTGAGTGTATCATCTGCCAGGTGGCTTGCAGCCCGACCGAGATACAGACTATTGTGACGAGGTACGCTCGGATTTTGGCCGGTGAGTCCCGTCGCTCGGCTGCCGGGTCTCTCTCGCACCCACTATGATGGGTCATGATTGGTGGAAAAGTGGTCAGCTGTTGGTGTGACATCCTAAAACGGCTGTACCCAGCGTGTATTTCATATTGTCGGGTAGAAGGTGATCTACTCTGAGGTTTCGGCAGAACAGCGCCTGAGATAGTGGTTCTCAGTGCTGCTGGGTGGATTTCGTGTGGCGCTGAGCCTGGGATAGTGGTTCTCAGTTCAGCCGTCTCGTCTACGTCAAGACGTGGTGCGCGGAAGTCCCAGGGCGCAGAGGCGAGAACCTGGATCAAGACAGGCTCAACCCGAGCCAATCCTCGGAGCCACCCCAGGTCGGGGGGCGAGTGAAGACCTGTGCACGCGGCTCTCAGCTGGAGCCGCTCGGAGGAAGTGAAGAAGCAAGCAAAATCAGGTATGTGGTCTTAGAGGAAGCAGACAAGTTGTGTGTGGAGTGTATTGTGAAGTATCGTGTCTACATTAGGAAAACCCGGTGCAGATTGGGGCAAGACACGTGCAGACGAAGACCTGTTGAGCGGGGAGCCGGCTTCGTTTGGAGACATCTGGAGTCGACTGGACTGGGAGCAAGGTTGGCGTGGCTGGCTGACGTCTGGTCCCAAAGCGTAGCCCCAGCAAGAACCGTCAAGGGGGTCGCAAGGGATGCGCACACGCCGCGTCGGGCCAAGAGTTCGAGCTTAGAGGTGTCGGCCGAGTCTTCATCAAGTCCAGCTGAAGTATATCAGCTGACTCTAAGCCTCTGAGCCCCTCTGAGCTTAGACTTAAGGTTTGGCGATTCAAGTTTGATCGAGGTATATTCTGGACGCTGGGAAGTTGCCCGTACCTCACCACACTGGCGTAGTGTAGTATCCGCATTACACGCACCGGCGTGTTCCCGGGATCGGCGGACTGATTGTCGGTCGCAAATCGGCGGAGCCGGTCCAGTAGATTGTGCATGTGCGGGTACCAAAATGGGTTGATGAAAGCTGTCAGGGCTCTGAGAGCGAGGATTTGGCGAACGTAGAGGGAGCTTGTGGTAGCTGCGCGGTTGGGTTAAAATCGAGCGAAAAGTTGGCGTTACTAGAACTCCGAGCTAGTAGTTCTTCATCCGACAACGGTCGGAACAACGTGAAAGAGAGTCCCTGGGAGCCGATGCGTAAACCATATAGTCCTGATGCCATAGGGATTGTCATCTCAAACGGGACATGGAGGGCGGCGCGAAAGCCAAGAGGGGTGTCGGTGGGTAGCGTGAACTCACCGTTGGGCTTGTGAAGACAGGACATGCTCCGATACGCGGCCAGAATATGTGACGGGTGTGGCGTATAGTCGCCTCTACCCTGGTGCACATTGGAGGGGAAGATGGACGTGCGCAGCTCCCGAAGCTGAACGGGGGCAAGGCTCCTACCGTTCTCCCCAGGTACCGCTCATGATAGTACTGTTCGTAGTTCGGTTGAGGCCGGCTGGTGTGCAACATATGGCTGCGGTCGGGGTGGTGCAAGAGATGTCGTAACCCGCGGTCCGGACGCCAGCATCTGCTCTCGCATCTCCAGACCTATGGCGCTCAGCGACTCCACTTGTGCTGCAAGTTGAGCGACTGTATTGTTCGTCGGTGGCTGAGAAAACTCTAGTCAAAATTGTCGGAGAAGGTGAATGAAGCGTTGGGGGAGCGGCGTCGGGGCCGCCGTGGTAGTCGAGATACAAAGCCAGGTCGACCGCTGACTCACCGATAGTCAATCCCTTGTGCAAAGATGGGCTACCGAGATAGATGAAAGGATGGTGAGCTGGATCACCCAAGTTTGGCGAAGGCAACGACGAGCTGCCTAACGCCTGTGCAGCGGGCTGCGGACGCGGCTTAGGTGAGACGGAAGTAGACGTCGAGCTCGCGGTGGTTATACTAGCGGCCGTACTTGTTGCCAGGCGCGCTGTACGCGCCGCTGTGCCAGCTTTCTTCTTTCCAGCTGCTTTAGCGCTTAGCGCAGGAGGATTGGTGTGTGCTTTTGGCACCACTGCGGGGTCCGCCAACAGATCATCCAAGGTCAGGCCGGGTGCAGGTCGGGCGAGTTTCTTGCGGCGCTCCGCTGACAGGGCAGCTCCCTCCACCGTGCGCTTCAGAAGCCGCGTGCCGGTGCGTGAAGTTGTTGTTGCTGCTGAAGTCGGTAGGGATTCGCTAGTCGTTGCGGCACCGTGGGGATCAGGATGGATCACCGACTGGCGCGGGCTGGCGGTCGGCGCTGATGGAGCCGAAGTTGGCGACGTCGCGGCAGACGCACCGGATTCAGACGGAAGAGGCGATGTCATTGTCGAGAGGCGGCAGCGATGCTGAGGAAGCAAAGGTGAGGAGAAGGTAGACGCTGGGAAGCTTGCTTGGTGGAGAGCGAAAGGCCGAATGAGCTCTCCGTCTGCTAGCTTGTCTACCGCTCTTTGTCGCTTCGTTCTTGGCGGTGGTATCCTAACAGCCGCTCCGAACTTGTTACCGGAAACACCTATTCATGTCGTCTTGTCAGGACTTCCATGTGAAAGCACAACACGACGCATGCGAATCTGTTTCCAGCATACACTTCCGACGCTGGTATCCACACATGTGAATCGGTCTAGATAGCGCCGACCCACAGCGAGGAGGCATGCTCAGGGTCCGTAACCGGGTAGTCGCCCTCCGTGTATATTTCGTTGCACATGCTGCGTAAACGCGTGTTGGCCGATCCCTTCTCGGTCTTAGCGCCAAAGTTGGCGCGCCTGATAAGTAGAAATAAGTTGCAGCAGAGTAGGGTAGATGACATAGAATCGTAGATGAGTAGATGCGTGGAGCTTGTGTGGTTTGGCTGTTTGCTCCGACGCCACAGCAGCGAGATATAGCCCTCGACAGGGCGGGGGCTGTTGCAGTGCCAAAGCTCGCGCGCCTGATTAGTAGAAGGGTAGATGACGTAGAATCGTAGATGCGTATTTTAATTAGGTGCGTGGAGCTCGATGGGGTTGGTGGCTTGTTCGGACGCCGCAGCAGATAGGTATAGCCCTCCAAGAGGGTGTCCAATTGTCTCATAAACCGTTGTGCTCCTATTTTATCAAAAAAAATATCGGGGTCGAAATCTCTCAACACAACACAAGACAAACAAAGCACTACCAGTCCAACCGTCTACCGGTAGTTGCATTTTGTGGGTGTCCGAAATATTCTGGCCAGGACTTTAAGTTCCTGTCGTAAAGGTACGTTGCCTTTTTCCCCGACTTATTTTAGGAATGACGGTATCCTGTATAAACTCTCAAAGCATTTCCCCTTTCGAAGACTGGCTAAGCTCTCCATCCAATTACACGGGGTATGTATTCCCACCTCCCTATCCTTCCATTTCTAGAGGGTTGTGTAGCTTTGGTGTTGATCACCAAAGTTACACTCAACAAACCACGCGCATCATACTTGGCGTGCCGACTTCGCCGCCCCAGCGCTCCCCTGTGGCCTGTTCTACGCCCTCCCGCGCCCACCCTCCCCACTCGAAGGCGCGGGAGATGCCGCACC